>CAHIKZ030003097.1:170000-247500 GCA_903632075.3 Acanthosepion pharaonis
GTACCATGGTATTTTCATTTGCTCCTAGGTGTGCCATTGCTTAAAAAGGTTGAGAAACACTTCCCTAAAGTTACACCAGGTCATGGGATTGATGATGATGATGATGATGATGATGATTTATTTTAAAAAATCTAATTTTTTTGTATTTATTACATATATGAACTATTTTTACTTGTATTCCAAAATTAAATAAATGCTCAACTCTAATGTTGATATCAGAAAATAATTTTGAAAGCTGCAATTCAAATTTAGGGAAATTGTGTTTTGCTTCAATGTTGTTTCATCTGCAGTATGTGTCGGATGATGTAATTTTCAAAACTCAAACAGCTGCCATCATGTCTGCATTGTGTTGGGGGTGGTTAAGTTTTTTTTTTCTCAGTGCCAACATTAATTTTTTCATTTTGTCTCTATTTTTCCTTTCATTGGTCATGTGACACTCAAACAGGCATGGCCGGACAGAATGTCTAAAAATATGAATCTGATAGCAACAGTCTTCTAACTTTATGCAGCATCCAGAACCCATCAATATCTCAAATATGACAGTCATCACTTTGGCTCTTTCTAATATGGTTGAGTTTTGAGAACTTTTCACTGGAGACATTATGATTCCATCATGGATATTTCCAACTGCTGAATACTGCATTCTCAATACACTCATCAATGTGTGAGTAAAGTAGTGATATATAAAGGCAGATAAGCTGGTGAGGTTGAGTGCATAACCAAACCTTTGACACTCTTATTTTAGAAAGAGATACATATATAATACATTCTTACATATGTTTACATATGTGTGCATATATAATATATACATGGTGTCCCAAAAAATTGACATCATTTACAATGCGAATATCTGAGTAACTAAATCTCCTAGGCAAAGGATATTAAATATATTTCATATTGACTAATAAAAGATTTATCAAAATTCAAAAAGATATTCAAAGGGAAATAGATTTTATAACTGATTTCACCAAGCTTAACAAATGTTCAATACATGCACCACCTGTGACACAACTCATGTCAAGTCGGTAGTCCAGCTTCTGCCAAATATGCTGTAGCATGTCTTGCATAATATTTTCCAGTGCCTCAGTGATTCTCTGCTTAAGTTTCTCTAGTAGGAAGAGAGGGGATATGAACCTGTCCTTCTATGTAAACACCATAGAATAAAATCGCAAGATGTTAAGTCAGGTGATTATGATGGTCATTTCAACAGCATATTGTCATTATCACTGGCACGGCCGATCCATCTTCCTGGTAGATTCTCATTAAGATAAGTTTGCACAGTCAACTTAGTTTCTACACATTTTTTTTTAAATTTGAGATCATTTGAATGAGAATTTGCTATGTTATTAGACTACAAAATGATGTCAAATTTTTTGAACACCCTGTATATATAGGGTGCTTCATTAAGATGGATTATATATAAAGGTGTTTCAATAAGTCGGATTATATATAAGGGTGTTTCATTAAGTTGGATTATATATAAGGGTGTTTCATTAAGTCGGATTATATATAAGGGTGCTTCATTAAGTCGGATTATATATAAGGGTGCTTCATTAAGATGGATTATATATAAGGGTGTTTCATTAAGTTGGATTATATATAAAGGGGGTTTCATTAAGACAGATCAAAGTCAGCAGTAAATAAATCAGTGTTATTGGTGAAAATTTGTTTATTTCTCAATTGGATCATGTTATTTACGTCATGGCAATTATGTGTTAAATTCGATTAAAATTTGCTTTAACTATGTTTCTCAGTATTGTTATTAGACTACAAAATAATGTTTATTTATATATATATATATATATATATATATATATATATATTTTTTTTTTTGGAGGGACACCCTCTATATATATTTATATATGTTTATAGATACATACATATATATATATATGTATATATATATATATATATATATATATATGACTGACACCAGGTGTGGCATTTGGTTGTCTACATGCACTGAAGAGCTGTGATACAGCAAAACAGTACTGTCTGCAAATGACATAATATATATATATATATATATCAAGGTTGGATATATATATATATATATACATGTGTGTGTGTATATATATATATATATATATATATATATATATATATATATATCCATATGCTTATGTACACATATGTACATGCATATATGCATGCACATATCCATATGCTTATGTACACATATGTACGTGCATATATGCATGCACATATGCATATAGTTATTGCAGATCAGAGAGGTTTGAAATGATTCTCTTGAGTATTTGATCATGTTTTTCTTCAGTCACTCTATGATACTGGTACCATGTAACCCAAAGTTACCTGCCACATGGGTATGTCATCGATGATTGTATGAGTTCCTTTGATTAAAAACAAATCAAATTTCAACAGATACCTATGTGAATGGGGTAGACTGCTGGTGGGGTATACAAGAATACATGACTGATCTACTTTTCTGAACACTTAGCCATGGTGCAAGACAGGCTGGTCACCCAGCAACCAGCTACATAATGACACAGAATGCCAACCTAATAATCTTCCAACCTTGATGTAGAAACATGATGGTTGATGTGATAGACTCATGGATGTCTGAGCTAAATTGACGAAATAATAAAATAATAAGGCTTCATAGTTATATATGCAACCAGTGCTGGGATGTATCAGTGGATAGAGTGCTTCCTAAGTGAGAGAATATTCAGGTATGGCATGTCTAAAATAAATGCATACAATTTCTATATTCCTAGATTCTTCCCAGCACCCTGAAAGTGTACCAGATCCAAATCCATGACTGACTCACTCCTGTTGAAGGAACCCCACCTTGATTTACCATGTCTTCAGTGATATAGCTGTACTTACCATGGTTAGGCAATTGTAGTTTGTTGAAGCTATTAGATACTTGGTTGGAGGTTTTGAATTCAGAGTTGTCCTCCCTCTTAGACTAGTTGCCAACCATGGCTACAGGATCTAGTGTCCTTCTAATTACCACTCACCACTGGTGGTGGTGGTGGTGGTGGGGGTGGTGTAAAGAGATGGATTCATACCTTTTCCAAAGATATTTGCACATAAGTGAATGTAAAAAAACTCAACTTGAATTTGAACTTGGCTCTTTGATTCCTTAATCCAAGCCATTATCTATTACTCCAGTTTGCCTCCACTCTATATATAAATTGTTTCAAATCAAAATACATGATGCGTCTGTATGGCATTTGTCTAAAATAAATAAAACATATCTCTCTGCCATTTGTCTAAAATAAATCAGACATATTTACATTTTATTTACTTAGCATGTAATCTTTTTGTTATGGAATGCATAGGCTAGATAAAAAGGTCAAAGGATAATTGTAGTAATTCCACACCCGGCCATAATGGTCAGAATTTTGATGATCTGAACACGGTGGGGATGTTTTTAACCCCAGGGACATGAGACCCTGGCAATGGTGGATTTTCTTTGTTTAAGAATTTTCTATAACACAAAACTGGAACAAATACTTAATAACCACAGAAAATTTTAAAAATTAATAGGAATCCAATCAACCAACTAAAATTAAAAATTAACAAACTTATCACTGCTAATAATGTTGAACAGGACAGTTTAAAACTTCCTAAAATTGTGGGTGATTATAAACCCTGTTATATATATATATATATATATATATATATAATTACATGAATCATTCATACAAAAAACAAATATAGAAGTTAATGATTTAAATGGCAAGAATACATCTTCGCAAACAATTTTAATAAAGTACACTAACCCCGAACCTGTATATGAATGATATGATCCCTGTTTAGAAATTCCAGTTGCATAAGGTCTTTTTAGTTTTTACAAGCTTTCGTCTGTTCCTACAGACATCCTCAGGTATGGAATTAGATTTGTTATTGTTTCTTTCTTCTCGGTAATAACAGGACAATGAAAATATGGATGTAATCCAAAAAAAGAAATGTGCTATTGTTTTGGGACGTGCGGTCGCAACACTGAGTTTGAAATTTAAATTTTAAGATTTACATTAAGATAAACAGGGGTCATATCGTTCATATAAAAAATCTTATTAATAATAACTTCCTTAATTATATTGTTGCTGAACAAATAAGATGTTCTATTAGAAATTTTAATACTAAGTAAATAGAATATAATACTTCAAATAACCCCAAACATATTAATCATTTATATCACAATCAAATACATTCTAATTATAAACAAGATAAAAACATCCTAAAAAAATGAATAAATATTAACATTTCCACTAGAGACCCTAGTAAAAAATAAAATTAATTATATACTACATTAAATCTAGTATGTCTAATTCAGTCCTCCATAATGACTCTTCCCTACCAACTAACGTGTTGCAGAAAACCAATATTGTATATAAATTTAAATGTCCTCTGGGAGATTGTATCTCCAATGGAAAAAATAATATTTATGTTGGTCACACTATGACAATGTTGTTTCAGCAGTTGAGTTTTCATTTGCATGATGTGTCCAAAATTTCTAAACATTTAAAACAGTATACCTGTACATATTTGTGATTCAGAAAAAATTCTTGATGAAAATACATCTATAATTTTCATGAAAATAATAAACATAAACTTAAAATTCTCGAAGCTATCTATATTAAAAAATTGAAACCAAACCTTAATAAAATTAATTATGAATATTGCACAAATGTTTTAAAATAGATAGTTTAAATAGATAGTTTAAAATATTGAGGTTTTTACTAATAGTTTTAATACCTTTTTCTTAAAAAAAACTCTCAACAACACTATAACTTAGTTACCTCCCCTGAAGCATTACTCAAGCCAATCCCACAGTACTTAACTCAGCAGTCTTCACTTCACAGGTAAAAAAATTTTAACTGTCAGATGCACACAGTAATTTTGTCTTTGAAATTTGTCTTGAAATAGACAACACCCTGATGATGACATTATGCAAATGTCAAAAGTACTCGGAATAAAATATGTATCAATGCAGTAATTTTCTCTCTTTCTTTAATAATGACACCAAAAATCTTGTCAGTGAATATGAAAGGAACCAATTGAAAATAAGTAGAAAAATAACTTGTCTAAATTATTCAATGAAACATATCTCAGTATATATATATATATATATATATATATATATATATATATATATATATCAGGATGAGCAAAGGGCAAATAGAAGTGTAGAGACAATTTTATTGAGGTAGAAAAAATTGCTTTCAAATAAAGAACAATTATTTTGATCTATAGCATCATCATTATTTATGTGCAGTGCCCTTCCTTCAGGGTATGAGCAATCGTGGTTCCCCATAACTTCCTTTCCTGTGTTGCTTTAAGCAATGTTTAACATTTTACCATTCCTCCTTGTCTACACTTTCTCATCCCTTGACACTGCTATTATGTAAGTTGCTCACTGTTTCTCTTTACCCCTCTTTCCTTCAGTATGCTCTGTGAGTGTTAAATTTTCCAAGCCATCCTTCCTTGTAATGTGTCTTTGAAATTTCAACTGTTTCTGATTTTAATTATGAGTATCTCTAGTTTCAATTTTCTTTATAAATCTTCCTTATTGTTTACATGTTCTGTTCATGGCATTCTCAGCATCTGTCTGTAGAACCACATCTGTGTTGTCTTAAGTCTCATTGTCATCTAATTGTTCGGCACTCACTGCCATATATGTAGGTAGGTATGACGTACTTCAAGACTCTTTTCTTTATTTCTAACAGAGAAGCAATAGAATATAAGCAGACACTTACACTTTTTCAGGAATATAAGCAAAATACAATGAATTGATCAGCTTAGACAAAAAAAAAAAGAAATTTTTTATGCTTTTAATAATAGAGATTTTATTTAATGATCTAAAAATGTTGACTTTTATGATGGAAAATTTAGATTTAGATTTAATGACATTTTCCTTTTGATATGAACTTCTTGAAAATATTATTGTATCATCTATAAAGAAAATGATGTGATTTGAGCAGAGAAATGAAAACTTAAAACCAATTTGTTATATGATGGTATTTACCAAAGGCAACAACAGTAGGGCACCTCGAGAGAAACAAAAGGACATTTATCTTTTGCTAATATTCTCTTGATTAGATTTTATGTTGCAGAATTTATTCTGTATTGCCCTGTCCACCAGCTTCTTTCTTTCTTTCTTTCTTTCTTTCTTTCTTTCTTTCGTTGCTCTTTTTTTTCTCTCTTTTTTCTTTCTTTTGTCACTTTTCTTTCTTTCTTTTGTCACTTTTTCTATAGTTACACTTTTCTTTTTTTCTTTAGTCCCTTTTTCTTTCTTTCATTCTTTAGTTACTCTTTCTATAGTCACCATTTTTCTCTCTTTTTCTTTAATTACTTTTCTTTCTTTTTTCATTCTTTAGTCACTTTTGTTAGTCCCTTTTTCTTTCTTTCTTTCTTAAGTCATTCTTTCATTAATCACTCTTTCCTTTTTTCTTTCTTTCTTTATCTTTTTCCTTTCTTCCTCTCTTTAGTCACTCTTTCCTTCTTCTGTCTTTCTCACCTCTTTAGTCATTTTTTCTGTCTTTCTTTCTTTAGCCACTCTTTCTTCAGTCACTCTTCTTTCTTTCTTTCTTTCTTTCTTTCTTTCTTTCTTTCTTTCTTTCTTTCGTCACTCTTTGTTTCTTTAGTCACTCTTTCTTTCTTTCTTTCTTTCTCAACACTAAAAGAAAATATTCTCTTTCAATTAAGAAGATTTTACTCCTTATTTTCTTTTTGAAGAAATTAATTTTTTCTTAATGCTTTTGATGATTTACCGTCCTATTAGTCTCCTACCCTTCTTCGGCAAAGTCTTTGAAGCCCTAATCAATGCCGAAGTGGTTAACCACCTTACCTCACACGACCTGCTCTCAGACAAGCAATATGCTTTCCGCTATGCCCGTTCTACAGCTGATGTGTTTACGGCCATCACTGAAACAATCTACCAAGCCCTTCAAAATAACAGTGAGGCTCGTGCTGTGGCCCTAGACATCTCCAAAGTGTTTGATAGGGCTTGGCATGCCGGCCTTCTTTGCAAGCTCCAGGGTTATGGTATTAGAGGTCGATTGTTTGACCTAATACAATCATTCCTGTCAAACCGTGAATTGAAGGTCATTCTCAACAGATTCTCCTCCAGTTCCTATTCCACGAACGCAGGTGTTCCCCAAGGCTCCATCCTTGGCCCCACTCTATTCCTTATTTTCATCAACGACCTTCCTGACACCATAGATTCCCAAGTTGGCATCTACGCGGACAACACTACAATTTACTTCTGCCTCAAAAACAAATCTAGTGTCGCTGACAAAACTAACCTGGCCGCTCATCTTGAAATGGACCTCAAATTGGTTGTTAATTGGAGCAAGAATTGGCTGGTCAACTTTAATGCCTCAGAAACTAAACTACTCTCTATTAATCACCATAGAGATCCTTCCCTGCCCCCCATTAGAATGTCTGATAGTCAACTTCTTGAGAGCAACTCCCTGCGTCTGCTTGGTCTCACGTTAACTGCTGACCTGAGATGGAACAAATACATTGAGTCAATTGCTTCTTCCACCGTGAGGAAAGTTGGCTCTCTGTGCTGTGCCAGGAAATTTTTTCCCTGGAATCGATACTTCAAATATACAAATCAACCATTTGCCCTTGCATGGAGTATTGCTGCCATATATGGTCTGTTTACCTTGGAGTTCTTGACAAGATCCAGAGACGGATATGTAATATAATTGGCCCTGATCTGGCATCTCGTCTACAGTCACTCTCTCACAGATGCGCCGTCGCCTCTCTCTGTCTTTTTTACAAATACTTTCATGGTAATTGCTCTGATGAGTTGCTTTCACTGGTTCCCAGACTGCATGAATTCAAGTGCCCTACGAGGCTGACATCCTGCTCTCACCCTTTCACTGTAGAAACTTTTAAATGTAGCTGTCTCTTCTATTCCAATAGCTTCATACCTCGCACCTCTCGCCTGTGGATCACCCTTCCCTATTACTGTTTCCCTGAGAGCTATAATCTCCAACTATTCAAATGTAATGTCAATCAACATATCCAGTTACCTTGATCTATCCACTATCTCTCTCCTCATTCTTTCTTCTATCACTCCTATCTGCTCTCGCTCCAAATCTTCTGCAACCCCCTGCATCCTAGTGGCTTCACGCCTTGCTCGTGGCGTAATGCTTAAAAAAAAAATTTTAAAAAAGTCCATTTCTTGTCTTTCTTCAATTCATATTGACCATATGAAAAGAGAGGATCATTTTCTTTTCAGGCAGTGTAAAGTAAAAATGAAAAATAGATTCTATCTTTCCATAGGAACAATACATGTGAAGAAGGCCATAGAATAGGTTGGCCAAAATGTTGCATTGGGAATATCAAAGACTTGAAAAGGAGATTAAATTACCAGACAACAAACTGAAATGTTAATTAATTTTTTTCAAGCCAATGCGAAAGGTTTTTATTTCATTACGATTGGGAAGCACATATACATTTGTGCAAAGAAATGAAATCTTCTTCAGAGAAATTGAATTAATTTCTTTTTCTCTGATGATTCTTTAAAACTGAGCCGAAGTTCATTAATCCTTTCTTGATTAATGAGATTTTAATCACTTTTTCCTTAATGAGCTATTTAGTGAAGCTCAACTACCATCATCGAATATGTCTTGATTGTAAAATGTAGCACTCAGATTATTCACCCTGCACTTTATCTACTGCCCTTCAATACATGTAACAAGGTCTTGAAGAAATTACTCCAATCTCTTTTGATAATTCTAAATATTATCTTTAAAGTCATAAACCCCACAATCTGTGTTCTTGAGTTGTTGAGTTGAGCGATCATCCTTGAAAATAGAACTATTAAAATTGCTAAAAGACGTGCCATTGGCTGACCATAAAGTCACCACAATTCAGAGTAATGGTCAGTTTATTCAGAACATGTGCCTAACAGTGGATGAGTCAGTGGTCTTAAAGAGAAATACAGGATTAACATATATAATCCTGTGTCAGCCAAAAACTGTGGAAGACTTTTTCAGCCATGATAATTAATTTACCTTTCCCCTCCCACAACTAGTAAGGCTCACAGCCATATCATCTTGAAATACTTGTTCCTGTATAATCACCAAAATTAAACAATGCTGGGCCTGGTCAGTACCTAGTTCAGTGATCCATTGAGAATACCAGGTGTTGTAAGCTTAGATGTGCAGGTGGTGTAGTGGATAATGGCTTGGAATTGTTAATCAGAGAGCCAAGTCCTAATTCAAGTTATATTCAACTTACATGCTAATACTCCTGAGAAAGGTATGAATCCATCTCTTCTCCCCAGCTATGGGTTAATTAGTAAAACTTGTATAACTAAATCAGTATTATCCCTGCCAAAAATTCTTATAATCTAAAAATATTTTTATTTTGTCTTTTTATTTCTTTCTTTTTAGTTTCTTCTTATCTTTAACTGAGACATTCTTTTTTGCTCACATTTTTCCTTCACTGAAGTTAAGCCATGTCAAACCTGCTCAGTGCCTTGATGGGTGACTGTTTAGGAATGTCAGGTGCTTTAAGCTTGGATGCGTGATTGGTGTAGTTTATAATGGTTCAGAATTGTTAATCAGCGAGCTGAGTTCCTATTTCTATTGGGTTCGTTATATTCACTTATATGCAAATACCACTGGGAAAGGTATGAATCCACCTCTTCTCCCCATATCTATGGGTTAATTAGTAAAATTTGTATCACTAAAAAGCTATTATATCAAAAAAAAATTGCATACAAAATCTTTAGTTTTTCATTAAATATCCCATAAAGATTGATATGCTGCTAAACAAAAACCAATGAACCAATCTACTAACTAATAAAGCTTGACTATCAGGAAAACGTGTGGGATCAGGAAACTAGATTAACACTATGCCAAGTTAAATACCATTTGTATTAAAATATAAAATAATAATAATTTATATCAATAAGCTTTTTTATGAATGTTCAACAAGAGTCACCAATAACTGATATTTCCTCCATATTCCAAATGTAATGAGAAACTTTTATCCAGACCCCTTTTTCTCAAGAACTATTATGTCAACATTTGTCTGTATTTCTGAGATCCTGAACAATGAAGTTCTCCTCTGTGTAAAGATGGAGAGCTTAGAAATCATGATTCACCACTGACTTTGATGGGCTGGACACCTGACCCGAATGCCAGACATTCGCCTACCCAAACAAATCCTCTTCTTGGAGCTTGCATCTGGCAAGAGACCATGTCATTGATTCAAGGTCAGCTTACAAACACCTTGCTGAGAACAGAAATCAATCTGGGCAATTAGGAGACAGAAGCTGCAGAAAGACCCAATTGGAGAAGAGCATTCCATACAAAAACAGTATCCTTCGAAACAGAAGAGACTATGAGATCCCAAAGAAAAACCAAAACTCTCCATCCACTGAATCCTTCCACCCTACCATGCAGTGGCTGACTCATTTCTCACAGAAAGAAATGTTGGGGACCACCCCCAATACTAAACAATTAGTTCCACCAAAGACAACTACTATATTTCTGAGATGAGGTATTGTAACTATTTACACTATTTACATTGTTCAGACTGTTGCCCTAATCTTTATGGCCACATTCACAACATTTCGGCTGTTGTACGCTCCAGCATTCTTCAGGTATTATTTGTTGGAATTTCCAACTGAACCCTTTATTTAATCCACAGGTGGTAGATTGTTCTAATTCCATGTACCATGGTATTCGATATCTCTGTTTTAGTTAATTAACATTTCACCATTCCTGGCAGATCTAATATCACAGTGTGGAATTTGAGTAAATTCTCTGTTTTAATTAAACTGTATTATATTTTACCAACCTGAATGTTTGAGAAATTTCATAGAAAATATGAGCATTTACTCAAATAAATTGTATCCATAAAAATAATGTATATAGAGAAAATATATTAAAATATTTGTCGGATTTTATCCATTTCATCAAATACATTGTTATTGTTTACATTAGGTTGTGTTTTGGAGCAGAAATGATATATCAAGAAAGATTGTCAAAGATGTGTGTTTCTATGCAGTTATTTGGACTCACCGGAAATCTCTCTGTGGCTGAATGGTTAACAGGCTCTATGACATTTTATATATGGGATACAGGTTTGATTCCTGTCAGAGGATACATATTTTCTACAAAATTTCTCTAACATTCTGGCTGGTAAATGTAATTAATACTGTTTAATTAAAACAGATCATTTACATAAATAAATGGTATCCATTAAAATAACATGTATACAGAAAATATATTATAATATTTTTCAGATTAAATCCATTTCCTCTACTGTATATATATATATATATATATATATATATATAAATATATATATATATGCACACACACACACACACACATACATAAATAAAAACTTGTTCACTTAAATCAATTACTGGGCAAAACTTATTAAAAAATTGACCTGTTCTTACTGATTTAAAATTTCCACATAACTCTAGAAAAATTCTAAGAATAATTCTTTAAAAAGATGATATAAGTACCACACTCTCAATTGCAATTTCATCTTTTAGATCTTCAGGCTGGTCTGGTTATATTAGAAAAATCAACCAAACCTGCCTGAAAATCTGAAAGGTAAAACTCCAGTAATGGGTGAGGTATTTATATCTTTTTTCTAAAAAAGAAACATTCCTTATATATAATTATTTGGACAGATCTTACACACTCTATTTTCAAAAAGAATATTTCTTGTATGCATGCAAGGAAAATATAATAAAAAGGTTGATTAAATATATATATTTTTTTCTTATTACTATAAACAATATAAACGTGTTTATTCTTTTTTTTATTTTATTAAACAGTGAAATTAAGAACAACTAGATTGAAAAGTCCTACTAAAGAAAAATTGTGCCTTCCACAGGAAAAACGGTTGCAGACTTCCTGACTGAAAATTGTATTTAAGCATGAAACATGATGTAACCGCAATGTCCACTTTTATATGTACGGAGGGTGAATCAAAAATTGCACACCATAGAGATAATTTATTAAAAGTATAATTACACATGAAAATTGTATTTGCTAGTTATTTAATTGTAATATATATTGTTCAGAATCTCCTCCTCTTTCAAAATGCATTTCAATTCTGTTCCTGCATGATTCATTAACACGTCGAAGAATTTCCTCTGTCATTTTACACAATTCATATTTAATTCTTTCTTTAAACCATCAACATTACTTGGGCATGTCTGATAAAAAACTGATTTCAATGGCCCTACAGAAAAAAATGCAAGGGTGTGAGGTCTGGCGATTTTGGTGGCCGCGCGACAGAACCTATCAAAACAAATTAGATATTTAAAACAAGATTAATTAATTAAATATATATATATATATATATATATAATATCCCATGATAGCATGACTCAGAATTTCATGTGATCACGCAATCTTCAGGTGCAGGATACTTACCTGAAGATTGCATATTTGCATGAAGATCTCAGGCATGCTATCAACATGTGGTATTATGTATATTCACTAATATATACTTAATAGCTCTGATATATAATATTGAGCACTGTTTTTATAACACCTGAGAAAAACATATATGTACATGTAAGTATATATGCGTATATGTATGCTTTTTTTATCATACCCATAACATTTTGAAGTCAAGCAGTTTTTGTAATGATAAATAAATAACATGAAATCAAACAATAGAGATAAGGCAAGTCAACAATTTATTACTATATATATGTATATATATATATATATATATATATATATATATATATATATATATAGATATATATATATATATATATATTCTAAAGTAATGAATTTTGCTTATCAATTCATTGTTTGTTAATTAAACAATATATTTACTTATTTTTGTCAACCAGCTTGAATATCTGAGAAATGATTTTAAAGAAAAATATTTACTCTCTAGCAGGATTTAAACCTTAAACCCTTTGGTCAGAGGGAAAGCATCATTAGATCTGAGATCTCTCTGTTTTCCTTTTATCTTTGTTCATATATATATATATATATATATATATATATATATATATATATATATATATATATATATATATATATATATATATATATATATATATATATATATATATATATATATATATATATATACATATATATATATATATATATATATATATATATATATATATATATATATATATATATATATATATATATATATATATATATATATATATATATACATATATATATATAATGTTGAATTCAAATTATCTCATTTTGCTGGAATACTTCAGTTGTTTGTTTTAAAATTTTCCATAAATGGAAGAAAAAAAGTTTACTGCTTTATAAAATTTACGGATGATGTGTGATCATAAATTTTATCCCCACCTCTCGTCCAGCAAGCAGGGCACAACTTATGTTCTGCTGAGCTTAAAGTGGGCTTGTCTTTCCAGACTCTTACATATTAAGTGCCTTACAAACAATGTATCGTTTAATGGCTTGGTGATTAATGCCAATTTTCACATACTTTTCGGTGTTTGACCTTTACAGCATTGGAAAAGCAAAGGTGTCAGATGTCAGAGACAAAAGTTTTCAGATATAAAGTCAAGGATGTGCCAAGAGGAAGGGAGTCAAAAAAATGTATCTGATTTGTGATTAATTTATTCAGTTATCTTCTTTTGTCTATACTTTTAGGATGTAGCTGATCATAGCTCACCACAACTTCCTGTCCTTTCTAGCACTTTGTAAGGTTTGGCTTTTTCCTATCTCTCCTAATGAATGTCCTTGCCAACCATTTGCACAATCTCATTAGGTAGGTTAATCACTGCTTCAATATGTCTTGGGAGTGACAAATTATTTGAACCTTCTTTTATCATTATCTGCTCTAGAAATAACAATTATTTCTGATGTTAAGTATAAGTTTTCTTTTTGTTTCCATTTTCTCTAAAACTTCCTTGTTACTAACATGTTCAGTCCATGTTATCCTCAGCATCTTTCTGTAGAACCACATTTCTGTTGCTTTAAGTCTCTTTTTCATCTGTGAGGAGATTGTCCAGCATTCACTGCCATATAGGAGGGCCAATATTACATCACAGTTCAGCACAGTTTTAAGATTTGTCACACACAAGAGAAATTGAAAAGATGAACAGAAGGAAACAGGAAGTAACCTACCTAATGAGTATAATATCCAGTAATATATAATGAGAGGCAGAACAGTACCTAAATGTTTAGGGGTAGTTGTGGAGAATCATGACTGTCAATGTATCCATAAAAATAACGTATAAAGAGAAAATATATTAAAATATTTGTCGGATTTTATCCATTTCATCAAATACATTGTTATTGTTTACATTAGGTTGTGTTTTGGAGCAGAAATGATATATCAAGAAAGATTGTCAAAGATGTGTGTTTCTATGCAGTTATTTGGACTCACCGGAAATCTCTCTGTGGCTGAATGGTTAACAGCATGTCAGGCTCTATGACATTTTATATATGGGATACAGGTTTGATTCCTGTCAGAGGATACATATTTTCTATGAAATTTCTCGAACATTCAGGCTGGTAGAAGTAGTTAATACTGTTTAATTAAAAAACAGAACATTTACTCAAATAAATTGTATCCATTAAAATAATGTATATACAGAAAATATATTAAAATATTTGTCAGATTTAATCCATTTCATCTATATATATATATATATATATATATATATATATATATATATATATGTGTGTATGTATGTGTGTGTGTGTGTGAAAATATATAGAAATAGGAAAGAACTTGTTAGGTAAATAATCTGAAGTTCTTTAGTATTTTTGTTTTTCTTTTTAAAAAACAATGCTTGATACAAAAGTAGAGCCTAAATATAATTCTGCTGGCATATGACATGGCATGACAGACAAAAAATTTGGTTCCACACCCTGCATTTATTTAAAAAAACACCTTAAAGTAACATCTTTTTGTTAAAGTAAAAGATAAAACTTCAGTAACTAGAGTGTATTTGCTTTTATTTGCTTTTCCAGTGTTCCTCCAGGTTCCTCTTACTATCAAAAAGTCCAAGTTTGGATTCATCTGTCCTAAGTACATTTTGCTAAATTAAGAATATTTTGAATGAGAAACATTATATTTTGTTTTCACCACTAACTCATTGGTAGACTTTTTGAGATTACCAAAAGAGTAGAAGATTTTGTTCAGGTCAAGGGGACCATGAAAAAAGAACAATATTCTTTGGTTTTGAAAAGACATGCTCTACCATTTGGTTTATGCATAAGTGTAAAATAATTCACTTTTCAAGAAGACAATAATCCAAGACGCTCTTCTAAATTATGTCAAAATTACCTTGAGTCAAAAAAGGAACAAAATTTATGACCTAGCAATCTTAATCTCCTGACCTCTCTTCCATTGAATTAGTACGAGGTGAATTGGATTGGAGAGTTCAAAGAGAATACCCAAAGAGTGAAAGTGAGTTTTTCAGTGCTTGAAGAATGCTTGGGAAGGTCTGCCATCTGCTTTTTTTCAAGAGATTTTGGAAAGAATACCAAGAATTTGTAAAACAGTAATTAAGGCAAGTGGTGGTTTTATTGACAAATACAAAATATGATGCTGTTTTATAATAAGTTTTTTGTAGTTAAGTGCTTGTCTTTGTCAAAAAATACAAATAAATTGTAAATATTCAAATTTTATCTGTTACTTTTAAAACAATATAAACATTATGGATGTTTACAAGAAGAAGAATCCATTTTTTTCAGATTCCAATCAAACATCCTAAGATCTCTTTGCTCAAGATAGCAATAATAGCAGGACACCTTTTACCGCTTTATGTACTGTGTCCCTTCAGGGTGTAGGTGATCATGGCTCTCCACAACTTTCTGTCCCTTGTAGTTCTTAATAAATATTATCATTCTGTTATTTCTCCTAAGTCTTGTTCCACCATTCATTTACTCAGGCTCATTAAGTATGCCATGTGCTGTTTCTCTCTGTCTCTCTTGCTTTCAATCTGTCCTGTGAGTGTCAGATTTTCCAAGCCCTCTTTCCTCATTATGTGCTATAGAAACTTCAATTGTCTCTTCCTGATGATAAGTATACGCGTTGTTTTTGTTTCGATTTTCTCTAAAACTTTGTCATTCCTCACATGTTTGGTCCATGGTATCCTCAGCATCCTTCTGTAGAACCACATTTCTATTTCTTCAAGTTTCTCATTCATCTTTGAGGAGATTGTCCAGCACTCACTGCCATAAAGGAGAACAGATGATCATATAGCAGTTTAGTACTCTTTTCTTTGTTACGAGCAAAATATTTCTATTTCTCAATACTTTCTCTTATTTTTTGGAATGGATCTTTGGCTATCCTAATGTGCCTTCAGGTTTCAATTACTTTCCATTTTCTGCTAAAACACTTTTCAGATATTTAAATTTCTGCACTTGTTTGATTTTGGTATCTTCAATTTTTAGTTTGCACTTTGGGTTCATCCTTTTGCTATCAATCATGGATTCTATCTTCTTGCAGTTGATGTTTAATCCTCTCTTCTCATTTTCATTCACTACCTTCTGAAGGAGCTTTTGTAGTTTTCCTTCTGTAGAGCCATTTTAATTAATCTATAAAAGCAGATTCTTCTGGTTCTAATTTCCATGCATGGAGATATCATTTTTTTTTGTCTTCTATGTGCCATATTCTCTGAGGATGTCTTACTTTATGGGTCTCCACAACTTCCTGTCCCTTGTAGCTCTTGGCAGTGTTTTTGTCTTTTTACTATCTCTCCTAATCCATTTACACAAGATTATTAGGTAGGTTATGTACTGCATTCCTTTGTCTCTATTGCCTTCAATATATCCTGTCAGTGTTAAATTTCCCAAGCCCCCTTTCCTTGCTATGTTCGATAGAAATTTCAACTCTCTTTCTGATTCTAAGTACAAATGTCCTTTTTGTTTCTATTTTCTCTAAAACTTTGTATGTTACTAACTTTTTTGGTCCATAGCATTCTCAGCATCCTTCAGTAGAACCACATTTCTAACAAAATTTTACTGTTTTTTAACACTTTGCTTTGATTTTGGAAGGCATCTTTCACTATCCCAATGTACCTTCAGATTTTGCTGTCATACTTTCCATTTTCTACTAAAACACTTCTTAGATATTTAAATTTTTTCATGTGTTTCATTTCGTATAAATTTTATAATCTTAAATTATAACATATCACTAAAACTTATAATTTGACCAATTTCAAAACAAAATAAAATTTACATTAATTAAATATTGATGAAACACAATATTCCAACTAAATGTAAAGCAAAATTTTGTCAGAATATAATTTGTTTAGAAAGATAAAATTTGTCACATCATTTAATTAAAACTTATGTTAAATTATCATCTTGCATAGTTTCATTTTTCTAACATCTATAATACTTAAGTTATTTAAATTTTAATACCTTTCAATTAAATTTTAATACCTTTCAATTAAATTTTAATACCTTTCAATTAATTTTAATACCTTTCAATTAAATTTTAATACCTTTCAATTAACACACTTACAAACTAAAATTATTTTTGTAAAAAGCAACTATGCATCAAATCAGGTATTTCAAACTAAAGCTAATTGAAAGATATATAAAACCTACAGATCAAAAGAAAAAATGAGAGAGATTCATTTCCTGGCTTTTCAAGATATTCATTCAAAAAGATAAGTAACTTTTTATTCATTTATATTTATTTATCAACATTTCAAAAAAATTTTTTTTATTCATACACAAAATCTATATAAGATATATATAATATATTTTATTCATTTATATTTATTTTTCGTCCAATCAAGGATTTTTTTTATTCATTTTCAAAAAACTGCTTTTCCTAGGGTTTTTTTGAAAAAATAATTACCTTAATAACAAATGAAAACAGTAAAGAAGAGGAATCTAGAAGGCAGAAGATAATGATTGACATTGCATTAAATTTTTTCTATATGGAAAGAAAGAAGATGGAAGAAAAGAATATATATTTATATTTAGCCAATTCAACTGTAAAATGAGACCATGTTGCCAATCTATTATATAAATTCTTTCATAGAAAAGGTCATCAGAACAATTACCATGAAAATATTTATAGAAATGTCATAGGACACATACATTACAGTGGTGGGGAATTGATTGAAGCCAAGATGCCAGGTCAGCACCAATAACACTAATTCTTCTTTGGATTTTTGTTAAATGGGTCTAAATATGAGGAGAACTAAACCGTATGTGTAATATTCAAATTTCATTAGAAACAAAGGAAGGCTTATATGGCAATAGATAATCTCACCAAAGAAGTGGCAGCAGAAATATGATCCTATAGAAGGATATTGAAAATGGATGGGCCTAGGCAAAGGAAGAGAACTGCTAAGATCAAGATGATAAATTTTGTGGAGAGCCATGATTGCTTATATCCTGAAGGATTACTCATTTCACTTTATATCCGGTCAACACTTCTAAATTTTCTTAAAAACAACCAGAAGAAAAGCTTAACCAGCATCATTGTAAGATTCAGGATATAAAGAGACCTCAAAGCAATTAAAAGAAAATCAAGATGCAGGTGATTTGTTGGAGAACCATGATTCCATCTCTCCATTGGCCTATCCATCTTTGCCAAGGGATGCATTAAACTGTCCTTTTCAGGACAATGCTCCTTTCTTTAACAGAAATAAACTTGGCAATATATTTTTACTGAAAGAAGAAGCCAAATACCACTGCCAACAGTTATATTTTAGAAATTCTAACAAATGGCTTGTTGTTGAGAAAGGGGGGCTTGGAAAACTTAACCCTTTCACTTATTTGTAGAAATTTAAACAAAGTCACATAAAAATGAAAACCTCCATAATAACAAAAATGTTATATTTTATCAAATCAACTCTTTTTTTGATTGAAATTTAATCACATGGATCTTAAACAAAAATAAACTTCACAAATTTTTTGATTGCCAAACTTAAATAAATTTATTACAACTTATTTGTACAACTTTGCTTTGTTTTTTATTTCTTTACTTGTCTGATTGTCAAATATGACTGAGGCATCTCCATTAAACACTAATAAATGAAGTATTTCTGCTTAAATTGATTACTATATAAATATTATAACATTATGTTTTGATTAATTCAGCTGCTAAATACAATGGACTAATAGCCTTTGAGATGAATTAAAATTTACATGCCATCACTGACTTTGATCTGACTTAATGAATTGATTGCAGTTAAATTGCATCAATAATTTTATTTTTTTAGAAACTCGATCTGTAAGATAAAAGGAATTTAGTGGCAAAAAGCTATATTTCATATAAGACATATTTTAAAAGATAATGAAGTAGACATTCAATTTGTTTATGACTCCATTGAAATTGGAAAGAGAGAATGGTAGAACAAAGCAATGGAAAAGAAGAAAGCATGGAGAAGAGAAAAGTGAGATGAGGAAGAAAGAAAGAAAGGATGAATGAAAAAAGAAATCCTGAACAAAGAAAGAAAAAAAACAACCAAAAGGCCACCACTTGCCTATGCAGCAAACTGCTCAATACGCAGATTAACCAGACTGAGCAAAAAAACGCTTCACAACGTCAACACTTAACAAAGGACAGGTTGAGCCATTATTCAAGTTTCATGCTCTTGCAATCTTCACACAATTAGTTTATATATATATATATATATATATATATATATATATTATGATAGTTAATTGGTGATCTGTACGGATAATCATGAGGAGGATATAAATCCTGAGATGTCAATGTAATAAACAGAGCAAGTGATAATTAATCAGAATTGTTAATTAATATATATATATATATATATATATATTAAAAAATATATATATATATATATATATATATATATATATATATATATATATATATTTGTAAAGAAATGAGTGTTTTTTTATTTATTAATCTGGCAGATTTTTATTACTTAAACAAGTATCTACTAAAAATAACTCGGGCTTTTTTCGGTCTATTCCATAACATTCACTTTGGCCTTCTGGATGTAGTTCCAGAATTGACATTTGGGTGGTTGTCATGCTGGAAGACAAAATGATGACCCAGACCAGTTTTTACTGGTGACTGCTTTAGGTTTTCTTTCAATGTTCCAGGGAAGGAATGAGATGGCAAAATTCTTGTCAAATTCAGACTAGGAATCCATAATGAATGTAAAGAAAAATATGGTCAGTGATGCACAGTAAATAACCAGATATTAACTAACACTTGGTGCCAAGACACCTACAGACATGAAGAAGCCCAAGAGGAGAAATGAAAAACCAGATTAACGATATATAAAACATTAGA
This sequence comes from Acanthosepion pharaonis, assembly GCA_903632075.3. Classification (NCBI taxonomy): domain Eukaryota; kingdom Metazoa; phylum Mollusca; class Cephalopoda; order Sepiida; family Sepiidae; genus Acanthosepion; species Acanthosepion pharaonis. Next base: position 190,224 of record CAHIKZ030003097.1, read on the forward strand.
GATTTGGATTGAGGAATGCAGATTTACAATGTATAATATATGCCGGTGCCAACTGTAGGAGCAACCACACTCTGGTAATATGTAATCTCAGAATAAATAAGCCAAACCATCACCCAAAATATAACAGACACCTGATTGCAAAGAAGTATATACTGACTGCATTAAAAGCAAATACATTAAACTAAATGAGAATGGAAATTTAAAGTGAAAAATATGACATTGCATTGGCATCAGAAAACGAGATCATCCCAAGGAAAACTAGAAAAGGAAAAATGAGTGGATGTTAGATGAAATTATTGACATGATGAAAAGGAGACAGCAAGCAATGCTAGATTGGCAGCTAGGTCTCATCATCTTATAGTTGAAATTGCTAGATGTAAGTGCAAGTTCTCTGCTAAGTTTTTTCTCCTGAATCTATCTTGCATATCTATAAGTTTACCATTCATTCATGCTTAGAATATTGCTACCACATATGGTCTAGAGCTCTTGCTTTATATCTAGAGATCCTTAAAATCAAAAGAAGAATCAACAATATTAATGATCCTGATTTGGTGTCTCGGCTTCAGTCACTTTCTCAATGGCATAAAGTTGTCATCCTATGCCTTTTCTATAAATATTTTCATGGCAACTGTTTGGACAAGCTCTTCTTTGTTGTTTTTATTCCCTTTCCCTCCTACAAACAATGAATTGTACATACGGGGACTAGTTAGGATATTCATAGAAACAATAAAGTATTATGGTGAATGTAGCAAGAAAGGTAAGTCAGAAAGCATTGTAAGGAATATTGTTGTATGCTTGGGTCAGTGTTTGTGGCTAGCTAAGTTTAACGTTAAGACCGTCCTTTTCCCCATCCCCCATTTTTTGGCCTTGTGCCACATTTCTGTACATAGCAGAATAAATATCACTCTTCACTATGTCACCTAAACTTCATGAATTCAATCACAGTATTAGACTGGCATCTTGTTCTCATCATTTTCCAGATGAGTTGTCCAAGATGTAAATGTAAATTCCATAACAGTTTCTTTTCTTGAATTTCTTGCTTGTGGAACTTTCTCTCTCTCTGGTTCCATGCTTTCCAGTCAACTTTAATTTTGAAAAATTCAAATGCAATATCAATTGTTTTCTACTGTCCTGCTGATTTCTCTTTCTTTCTTCCCATTCCTTCGAATGTTTCTGTTTTTTAATTCTTCTACACCTAGTAACCCTTTATGTCTTAGTGGCTTTACTGCCTTGATTTAGGTGAACATGCTTAAAAAAAACTAACAAGGCAAAAGCTGTGCTCATCAACAAGATACATAAAATCAAAAGAGGGAATGCTAATAATAGAAAAAGAAGAAAGATTTAAATGATGGAATGAATATACTAGAGAACTCTTTTACAATGAAAGTGGGAAACTTACAATGTACAAAAATATAGAAATATTAAACTAAAGTACTTGATGGAATTGTAATGGAGATTCTGGCAGCTTTAGTTGATTTTGATATTGGCAACATTAGAGAAGTAATAAATAATATATATGACAGTGGTGCAAGAAATTTCTAGGGAACATAATGAGAACAGAGGGTTTGGAAAATTTGATACCCACAGGACAGATTGAAGACAAGCGGGACAGAGGAAAACAACCCCTAACCTACCTAGCATGTTTGGATAAATGTATGGAGGAACAATATTTAGAAGAGATAGCAAAAAAACAAAATTTATTAAGAGCTACAAAGTGGGGAGAGCCATAATTGTCATCGTCCTGTAGAAGATGAGCACGTGTAAGTGTAAATGGGAACAAGGTTTAGGAGAGATAACAAAAAGATGAAATTTATTAAGAGCCACAAAGGACAGAAAAATATGGAAAGCCATGATCACCAGCTTCCAGAAAAGACATTGTATATAAAAGAAAATATACCGGAATATCTAAGTAGATTCATTTTCATAGCATTGCCTAAGCACCAAGTTGTAAAAGAACACGAAGAGGAAAAAAGGACATTTTATATAGAATCAGAGGCAGTTAAATTTCAAGAACCTATAAATAGGAAGGCAGGCTTGGAGAATAGAATATACTAAAGGCAAGAGGGATAGAAAGAAACAGTGAGTAACCTACCTAACAAGATTGCTTGTATAAAGGAGTGGGAGGGATGATGAAAAGACAAAACTTACTAAGAGCTACAATAGGTAGGAAGTTGTGGAGTCATAATTGCCAACGTTCTGAAGAGGTATGACATATTTAATTGATTGTTTCATTTCCTATGGCTTATCAACTCTTTGTAGGTTATTTACAGCCAGAAAATATTTTTAGAATCTAAGAATTTTTTTATTTTTGGAGATAATAATGGTTTAGCGATGATACAAGTCTTACTAATTAAACCATAGCAGTGGGGAGAGGAGGATTCATACCTTTGCATGTAAGTGAATGTGATGAGCCCAAGAGAAATTGAAAGTCAATTCTCTGATTAATAATTCTAAGCTATTATCTATTACACCACCTGCACATCCAAGCTTACAGCACCTGATATTCCCAAGTGGTCACCCATTTAGGTACTGACCAGGATTGTTGTTGCTTAACTTTGGTGTTTGTATGAGAACCAATGTTTCAATGTGATATGGTTGCAAGCCTTTGTATATTGAAGAAAAACTATATATTTTTTATCAATATATTGGGAGGGAGAGAGAGAAAAAGTCAGAGAGAGGCAGACAGACAGACAGACAGACAGACAGACAGAGACAGAAGCATAAGAGCAGGCATTAGCTTTTTGATGTGAAGGATTTCTTGAACAGGAAAAGAACATTTCAACACCCACCTTGTGTGTGTTTATCTATCTATCTATCTATCTATATATATATATATATATATATATTTATATATATATATATATTTTTAAATGCATATTAATGGATTTATATATATATTTATATATATATATATATATCTAAAGGATTTTATTTTTACATATATCCATATGTATATATATATATATATATATATATATATATATATATATATATATATATATAAATATATTTATATTTTATATATATATATATATATATATATATATGCATATATATATATATATATATATATATATATTTATATTTTATATATATATATATCAAAGGTATATATATATATATATATATATATATATATATATATATATATATATATATATATATATATATATATATATATATTTCTAAAGAATTAATGGATTTATTTTTAAGTATATCCATATCTATCTATCTATCTATCTATCTATCTATCTATCTATCTATCTATCTATCTCTCTCTCTCTCTATATATATATATATATATATATATATATATATATATATATTTAAAGAATTAATGGATTTATATTTTTATATATTTTATCTATCTATATCCATATCTATATCTATCTATCTATCTATATGTATATATATATATATATATATATATATATATATATATATATATATAAAGCTGCACTTCTATTGGTTAGAATATGCTCTTGTTGGCCTTTCAGCTAATTAGTGCCTCCTATTTGCTTTTTATGTTTCTTTGCTTGCTTCCATGTCTGTTTTTGCCAGGAGGCAGAAGTCCTGAAGCATTGATTCGAATTGACATGCAATGTAGCAGCAGCAGCAGTTTCAAATCCAGCTATCCACCACCAAACTCATGCTTCATCAGCAAATTGGTCATCTAGTTCATCATATGTATATTTAGCAAAGGCAAACTTATGCTTTAGAGAACTGAAGGCAGAAAGAATATTATTTAATTTTGGCTCAGATACATTCATATAAGTAAAAAAATAAAGGAAAAGATGTCTGAATCATCTGATAAAAATTCATTATTCATTATATTCTATAATATAGAAACCAATCCCAGACCCTGTGAAGCTCTAAAAATATAAACTTACTTTATATGAAATTACATGCATGAACTTGTACAGACATTTTTAGCCTCTAACCAAATTTGTTTCTTCTTTTAAATTGATTTCAAGAGTGCTCTTACCAGGAATTGAATTTTGGGTGGTTTTTATTCTTTACCCAAAAATGTTTAAGTTAGAGTGGAGCTGAAATATATTTTGGTGTATATTCTGAAAAAAGAATATATTCTGAAGTAAATTTATGTCAGGTTTTCAATTAATTAATAATTGCTAGTATAGGTCTTTTTTTAAAATCATTTAACCTTAAGAAAGGCAATAAAGCCACTAAGATGCAACAGTATGAAAGAATATGAGAAAAAGAAAAAACACTATTAAGGAAAGAGAACAATAAAAGAACAGGAATTAAAAAGACTGAAGATAATGATTGTCATTGCATTCAAATTTTTGAAGATCAAAGAAAAAAGAAAGAAAGCTTGATAGAAAATGTTAACCAGAGAAAGCACAATGAGTCACTCTACTGGGGGTGGGGAGCATCAGCCATGCTGATGGAAGGCAAACTAAAAAATAAAAGAAGTTTATTCTTAGTTTTGTATAATTGTATACAATATTTTTTGGGTATAAGATGCAGGCTTTTGCTCAAAATTTGATGCCTGGTTTCCTATACACCAAAGATGTGCATAACACACACACACACATATATATTCATAATTAAGTCTAGAAGAAACCTCAGCAGAATGCAGAAAGCACTGGACGGCCGTTTCGTCTTATATTTGGGACTCATCAGCAGTGCGCATCTACTACCGAAAATTGAAACCGAGACCATTATGATATGAGGCAAACATCATACCAACTGTACCAATGGGCCTCGGTGATGAAGAGGTAATAAACTAGACTCGATATAGTGCTGCTCGATCACATATTCTGTGGTGGAAGTCATCCGAGTTTCTCTTACCCATAGGACTGTGCCCCCACAACCCACGACTACTATCCCATATATATGTGCGTGTGTGTGTTTGTGCATGTGTGTGTGCGTGTGTGAGATATACCCCAACCATTTGTTAATATATTTAAATAAGCTAGAATTAGTTCTTTTGAAAATATTTTTTATAAGCATAATATGTTTTTGTGTATCACATTGAATTTTTTTTTCAAATATGACTTTAGATTTTTTCCCCAAAACTTTGTTTTCAAAATAAATGTTCATCTTATATTAAAGATAAATACACCATTTCTGTTTTTTCTTTTATTTATATCAGCTATGTTTCTCAGTTCACTTCATGATTTGGATATTTGTCAAGGGTCTGTCAGACATCAAGAGTAATTGGTCTGAACCAATGATATACTTGGCAGCAGTTTGAATTCAGACTTTCCCTTCTTATAGAATGGTTGTCCTACCTAAACTAATGGGCACATTCTACTCTACTATTTTGTCTATAGGTGGGGGGCCCAAACAAAAATCAACAATTCATTTTATAATAAAATGACCAACAATACATTTATGATCTACAAAGTATATATCTAAAAAAAACATATCTTTATTTTTAAAGTAAGATACGTGAATTTATTTTTAAAGTAAGATACGTGAATTTATTTTTAAAGTAAGATACGTGAATTTATTTTTAAAGTAAGATACGTGAATTTAAGTGTGTTACAAAATTGGCATCTAGGTTCCACCATTTTATTGTTCAAATAGTTAAATGCAATCATCACTTCTATTCTAACAGTTTCTTTTCTAACATTTTATTCCTGTGCAATTCACTTCCATTTCCTTGTTTCCCTGATGACTACAATCTTCAAAAATTTGAATGCAACATTAATTGCCATCTTCTTGAATCCTGTTTCTCTTTTGTCCTTTCCTAAATACTTTCATTCCATGTAACCCTCTGTGGCATTACTGCCTTACTTGGGTTGAATATAAAGTTAAAAATAAAATAAAATTATGTACAAAATATGTGTAGTTGAAAGCATAAAATTATGTACTAAATATTTAGATTTCAGCATGAAATAACCCATAGAGGTTGATACCAATGAACTAACTAAATGACCAACCAACCAATCAACTGTAGGTGGGGTGATGGTAATGAAGAAACTTAAAAACAATAGTACAAATTGAGCATAACAACTATGGCTGAAATTAACTTAATCAATTTCATTTTATTTTTCATCAAGAACCATTATGACCCTCCCCATATCATCATCATCATCATCATCATCATCATCATCATCATCATCATCATCATCATTGTTGTCGTCATCATAATCATCATCATCACCATCATCATCAGTATAAAACCCATTGCTAATCCATTCCCAATTCATTTGATGATAATTATAACTGTGCTAATCTTCTGTATGCTTAACTAGTAAGCCCTCACCTACCTCACCTCTGATCATTTATGAAGTCTGATCAAAAAGTATCGGGACTGTGGCTAAAGTAACACAGGGTGAAGCTGCTTGATACAGATTTACCTTGAACTCTGTCCTGCATACACACTAAATTATAACATAATCACTCACATCAGTTGTTTATAATTGCTTGGAAGGAAAGTTTGTAGAATGTGATCATCTCACCACATCATAGAGCTTCTATCAGTGACTATGGCTTGTGTAGCAGGTTTTGGCCAAGACCAACATTCCCCAGGTTCGACAACCACCATATTCCACAGATCTCACCCCTTGCAACATTTTCCTTTTTCAAAAATGAAATTCCATTTGAAAAGAATACAATTTCAAGACATTCAGACAATCCAAGAGAATGTGACATGGCAGCTGCTCACTATCCCAAAAATGGAGTTTTAAGAATGCTTCTTTCATTTCTGATGACACCCGTCTATGAGTTTATCAAGCTCATCTCTGTTAGAGACTTCTTCTCAGGCACATTTTTTTCTTCAACAACCACAGAGCCAGCCTGTGACAAATGCCTGCTCAGAAGTTGTACTGAGCAGATGTTAGTTACAGTTTCTGGGCAAAAGCCTTCAATCTATTGTGATCAGTGTTTGAATAAAGGCCAGTAGCCTCAAAGCTTTGCTCATGATGACTTGGGATTTTGTACTATCACAACCATCAATAGATCTTAAACAGCTTTTTTGACTCAATATAATTTCCCCTGTAGAATGGTTTTCAGACACACTTCCCAATGGCACTGCACACTGGGATAGTCATCTAAATATAATATTATCAAGAAATCATCTCCTTAAAAAATCCACCGTCTGTGATTTAACATGGGTCTCTGGTTGAAATGTTAATATTCTAACCTCTGCACCATTCTCCACACATGCACACACACTCTCTATCTTATATATATATATATATATATATATATATATATATATATATATATTATATATATATATATATATTTATTTTAGTATATTACACAAAAACATGTTAAAATTGCTACACAATTGCAGTCATGTTTTGATGTGTATCAATGCATCTCATTAGGTGATTTATGAAATACATTGATATGCATTGAAACATGATTGCAATTATGTATCAATTTTTCAGTGTAATATCCAAAAAGAAATAATATTTTTTAATTGTACTCTATTCATTCTCATCTTACCTGATATATATATATATATATATATATATATATATATATATATATATATATATATATATGTGTGTGTGTGTGTGTGTGTGTGTGTGTGTGTATATATATATATATATATATATACTTCAAACTCACATACAGGAATCAATAAAATGACCTTTGAAGTAATAAATATATATCTCATTAAAAAATAAAGTGCAATAATTCTTTATATATATATATATTTATTGTGTATATATATATATATATATATATATATATATATATATATATATATATATATATATATATATATATATATTTATTATAAAGATGTTACATACGTACAAACAAGTACTCATGATGGAAATGCATTTTTGTTTCAATGTTAATGTATCTTGACAGGTAAGTAACGAAAATGTTTTGTTCCTCGCCTATTGAAATGCATTCGTGACGGGTGAGAAACAAAAATGGTAACCATCTTTGTTCCTCAACTGCTGAGATGCATTCGCATTGAAACAAAAATGCATCTTTGTTGTGAGGACTTGTTTGTTTGTATATAACATCTTTATGATATATATATATATATATATATATATATATATAAAGTGAACATAAGTCAACACTTAGAGGTGACAGTCTGTTTCATGCTAGATGCAATCCTCAGGCCTGTCGCCCCTAAGTGTTGACTTCTATGTTCACTTTTATATTTACACATGCTCTATCTCTGATATTGAGCACTTTATCCCATAAATATGGCACTTCTTAAGACTATATTTCTTCATATATATATATATATATATACATTTGCTAAAGAATTAATGCATTTTACTTTTTAATCTGATATATTTTTAATCCAGCATTTGTGAATATAAACAGTATGGACATCAACACTTGCAGTTTCACACATTACCTGATTGTCAGGGCAAGTTTTGAAACTGACAGTCACCATGCTGTGCTGATTTCTGTGCACACATGAGAGAATAAAGAAATTTTAGCTCCTGATTCAAATCTAAAACATCTGAGGCATCAATACACAAATTGCTGTTCTTAATTAATGACAGTGACATTAAATTATGAGAAAGTTAGAAACTTTATGTTTTTTTTTAATTTGCTCATTCTCAGTGGAAGTGGGAACAATGAGGAAAATAACTTAAAGAGTCAAAATGTAGGTAAAAATTATTCTTTGAATTTGTTATGCAATTTTTCAAGAAGTGAAGAAAATGTCTGAATAAATGTGAGCTTTACAAAATTTAAGGAAATATAGCTTTTATAACCGAAATAAATTTAAAGTAAAAATGATAAAGAAAGTAATATTATTATATTTTTATATATTTTACATTATTTTATATTTAAAACTTTCCATTGTTGACTCATTTTTTTTTTCAGAAATCAAATTATAAGTTTAAGAAAAGACATTTTTTTGGCTCTTGAAAATTATTCTGGAAAATGGCATTCGTTTGTCTAGAATAACATTTGCATCTGTTATTTGGTGAATTCTTATAATGATGGAAATATAAAAAAGAAATGAAAAAGAATTTTAAAAAATAAATGGATAGAAAAAATTATTAAAAATAAATTTAAAAATAGTGAAATGTGAAATGAAAATAATGTTTTCTTTTTACTTATATTCTTTAAATATTAGTTGTATCTGAAGTAATTCTACTTTTAAGAGTTTCCACATGTTTCTTGAATGATGATCTACGTATGATATCTTCTGATGATACTAGCTCATCTGTATATTTTCCACTGCTGGTCATCATGCTTTCCTGCACCTTGTGTCATGAACAACAGCTGATGATTTTTGATTTTCTGGGCTTTATTTCAAGAGACAAGTCATGATCCTTAAAACAATTCAACCAATTTTGGACTCTACAGTTAGATGTTGTTTCATTGCTTACCACATGTCAAATTATGTGAGCAACTTCAGTGGCACTATTTATGTTATTCAGACTATTGTCCTCATCTTTGTCGACATATTTATTACAACATTTCGGTCATTATACGCTCCAACCTTCTTCAGATGGTTGGAATGTCAAACTGAACCCTTTATTTCTCCATCACCTTAACCAGGTATTCAACTCACACTCTTTGGGTCCTTTCACTGGATCTAACTAATGCCTTTATCCACTGTGACAGGACCCAAAGAGTTAAGGCAGTAGAGAACTTGGAGAGAAGAATTAACTGGAGATAACTGATAACTGACATCCATTAGACATGGTATGTGGAACTAGAACCTTAGTGTCGAAATAAAGGGTTCAGTGAGACAAACCTGAAAAGGCCGGGGTCGGCCAAAACGTAAAAAAAAGTTGAATAATATTCCAACTTCATCTCAGAAATATAGAAGAAAGGCTCAGACCAGGACTTCTATCTTCTTTTATAATTGAAACAAAATGTACACCTGAATAATAAAATAATAATAATAATAATAATAAAAAATATGGTAAGGAGGACAATAGTCTGAATCTAATATGTGCCCCAAATACATAATAATACTTCATCTGCAAACAGAAAATATAGCAAACACAGAACATCAGTTGCCTTGAAATAGAAGAACAATTTAAAACAGAAAAATTCAGACCATTGTCAAAAAACCAGAAAGAAAAAACTTCTATCTTCTTTTATAGCAACCAAGGAATTCAAAATACAAAGACCTGGAAATTGAAATAGAAAAATGTGGAAATTGAAAACAGGTGCTTGGAAATAAAAAATGGAACAAAACAACACATTGAAAGAACTGAAACCCCAGCTTAAGAGACATACAGAAAATTGTCTTATTAAGTACAGCACACACTAAGGAGAACTTTGAATAATCTGAATAAAAAAAAAAAAAAAATTAAATAATAAGGTCTTTACTTGTAGGTAGTGTGTCCATAATAATAATAATAATAATAATAAAAATTTTTGTTACTAGGACTAGTGATGGCGAAAAAAAAAAAAAAAAAAAAAATTTAATATAAATACTCTCTAGTGTAGTGATGTTTTGTTTTCGTTGAGCGGCTGTTTCTTCCAAGTTTTTTTTTAACGATATGAAATTTTGTTATTTTTACTATTTTAGCGTAAGTATGAATTTTCTTCGTATTATTATTATTTAATTTATTTGGTTCTCCTTTAAATAATACTGATAGATTAATCAATTATTTAATTTTTCTCATTCACATATCCCTTAGTTTTCAATATCCACCCTAAAAAAAAAAAACATTACAGGTAAAAAAACAATACAATTTCTACGATGTTCTTTCTTAGAAGGATTGGTATTTTTTTTTTTTTTTTTTTTTTATTTTTTTAAAAATAACGGAATTTACATTTACATATTACATTTTATGAATTTATGAAAAGAAAATGCAATCTTTCTAAGAAGGAATATCGTGGAATTTACAGATGGGCCAATAAATTATTTTTAAATTTCACAGCAAAGACAAACGAATGTAAACTTTTTTTTTTTTTTTTTTTTTTTTTTTTTAAACAACGCTATTTTCAACGACTTTAAAAAATAACGGAATTTACATTTACATATTACATTTTATGAATTTATGAAAAGAAAATGCAATCTTTCTAAGAAGGAATATCGTGGAATTTACAGATGGGCCAATAAATTATTTTTAAATTTCACAGCAAAGACAAACGAATGTAAATTTTTTTTTTTTTTTAAACAACGCTATTTTCAAACTTTAAAAAATAACGGAATTTACATTTACATATTACATTTATGAATTTATGAAAAGAAAATGCAATCTTTCTAAGAAGGAATATTGGAATTTACAGATGGGCCAATAAATTATTTTTTTAAATTTCACAGCAAAGACAAACGAATGTAAACTTTTTTTTTTTTTTTTTTTTTTAACCAGCGTCATTCTCTTTGATTTCCAATCGTGTCTCTGTCTATTGTTGCTTGGCAACCCATTTAGGAGAAGGAAAACTCGAACAACAACCCGCAACTCAAGGTGTTAATCGTGCCGAGGAGTGAATGGCTACTGCGTTATGAGGTCGCTGAACGATCCCCTACAGGCTTCGGAACCCTGTCTGTAAAAGACCGTTACTCAACGTGCCGGGCAACTTTGGGTGGACTTTTTGGACCCGTGTCACTCGTGGGATTAATATGAAAATTAAAAATAGAAACAAAACGTCCAGTATGGCTCTTCCAGTGGATAAACAGGGAGCCCGTCCTTCAGGAGGGAACCTACCTGAGGTCGAAAAAATCTGCCATAGGAACAAACTCCTACACAAAGAATGAATCTTCAGGTCCCCACAACCAGGATAATCCTAATGATGGTCCTGTAAATTCTCCAGCTAGATCCATAACCGTAAATTTAAGGAAAGAAAAAAATAAAATGGTCTGTGAGGAGTACAAAGTTGTTATGACTGCATTCCATGAAGCGTTACTCAAACCTCAGAAAAACATCACTCGCCAAACATATGACATTTGGCGAGAGAAGGTTGGGCAAACAATTAGAAAGTACATAGACAAAAATAAACTAGCCAATGTAAGAAGGGACATCATGCGAAATAACCGATTGACAGAGGCTGAAATTAATGAAATAAAAAGAATTGCAACAAGAATAGATGAACCAACAAAACATGAAAAGGAACTGGAATCGAAAAAAAAAGTAGTAACATCACACAAGCCTCAGGTCATAATGAAAAAACCGAAATACACAAATCACTGTGAAGATAATGCTGAAAATTTAGAAATGTTGGAAAGGTATGATCTTAGTCAGTCACAAGACGGTAATAAAACGAGTTCAAAATTCATCGAACAGAATTATTTCACAGAAAACAAGATTAATATACAAGAAGCCAAGGATGAAATCATGAGCCATATAAGTCAGATACAGAATATTGCAATGGAGGAACGAGAACAACTCCCAAAATTACAACCAACAAAGCATAACCTCAAAACTATTAAGCTCTATAATGCAGCACTCAAATTGATTCTGGATGAAGAAGACACTCATATAAATCTCAATGAAGCAATATATGCATCAGCAATAGCAGCAACAAATAAACTGAACATCAAAGTAAAAAAAAGGCAGTCTCACAGACATGAAGATCCACCTTGGAAAAGAAAAAATAGAAAAAGAAATTGAACACCTTAGAAGTGAATTATCAGTACTGATGAACTAGCAAGAGGAGTAAATGTAAGAACTAGAAAAGGCAGAAGAGTCGAAAGAAAATACAATATCAGGAATGAAAATGAAGTCCTATCAACTAAAGAAAAAATAAAGCAAACAATACAACTGAAGGCTCAAAGAATAAGACGCCACGAGAAAAGATCAAGATTCTATAGACAGAACAAGATCTTTCAAACCGATGCAAAGAAATTTTACAGGGAAATAGGTAAACAAAGAATTGAAGTGACAGTCCCCCTAAAATGGAAGAAGTTATACAGTTCTGGGGAAAATATGGGCTTGCCCTAAAGAAAGAACGAAGAGGCAGATTGGATTGCATAAAGAGTTAGAACGAATGAAAAATAAACCAGAACAGACATGGGCGGGAATCACAGAAGAAGATGTTAAATGTGCACTGAAAAAAAAGCACACAACTGGAAATCTCCAGGAATAGATAAAATTCCTAACTTCTGGCTATATTATTTAAATACAGCACACAAAAAACTCGCCAAAGAACTTCAAGAAATGGTTACCGATCCAACTAAAATTCCTGCATGGATGACCAAAGGAGTTACCTTTCTTCTACCCAAAAAATAGTGACACAAATATTCCGAAAAACTATAGACCAATTACATGTCTTCCAACAACATACAAACTGTTAACATCTATTTTAACAAAACAGACATATTTCTTCTTGGAAAGAAATGACATACTACCACTTGAACAAAAAAAGGTGCAAACGAGGCTGCTATGGATGTAAAGACCAATTACTTATTAATAGGATGATCCTGGAAAACTGCTTCCGAAAAAAAAAAAAAATCTTAGTATTGCCTGGATAGATTATTATAAAGCATTCGATAGTGTACCACATTCCTGGATCTTAAAGTCTTTAAGTATGTACAAGGTATCACCTGTTATCATCAATTTCATCAAACAATGTATGTCGATATGGAAAACTACACTTTACCTCAATCATAAAAATGGAACCTATAAGTCTGGCGAAATAAACATCAATAGAGGAATATTTCAAGGTGACTCTTTGTCTCCTTTATTATTTTGCATATCACTTATAGCATTAACCAGCCAACTTAACAAGACAGAATGCGGTTACAAAATAGCTCAAAAGAAAATAAACCATCTATTTTACATGGATGACTTAAAATTGTATGCTAGGAATGACAATGAGCTGGAAGGTCTTCTGCAAACTGTAAAATGCTTCAGTGAAGACATCGGAATGAAATTCAATTTGAATAAATGTGCTAAAGCTACAGTTTTACGAGGATCGCTACAACAAACTTCCTCTATTAGTTTAGACCCTGCTGTAACAATAAAAGATTTAGAACAAGGAGAAGCTTATAAGTACCTAGGTGTAAATGAGAGTGAAGGAATTCACCATAAGAAAATGAAAGAAATAGTGCGTAAAGAGTACTATAGAAGGGTACGACTGGTATTAAAAACTGAATTGAATTCTCAGAACAGAATTATGGCCATTAATAACCTAGCCATCCCAGTGGTCTAATATAGTTTCAACATCTTGAACTGGACTCTAAATGACATCAGACAAATGGATTCTAAAAACAAGAAAGCTTCTTTCTAAGTATAAGATGCATCATCCAAAGGCTGATGTAGACCGTCTATACATACCCCGTGAAAGAAGGTGGAAGAGGTCTTATTCAGCTAGAATTGTCATACAAGACAACAACTATTGGCTTACTAACTTACATGGAAACAACAAATGACTGGATGATAAAATTAGTGAAACAACATGAAAACAGAAAAAAAAAATATTCAATAATAAAAGAAGGCAGTAAATACAAACAACATTTACATTTAGTAGATTCTGTAGTAAATCAAAACAGAAGCCAAGAACCAACTATTGCAGCAAAAGATATGAAAAAAAGAAAGCCAAGGATAAAGCCCTTGAACAGATGAAACAACGCTGGCAAGACAAACCTCTGCATGGCCAATATCCAGAACGTGCAAATAAACCCAATGTTGATAAAGTTAATACTCATCGATGGTTACGAGCATCTGGATTAAAGTCTGAAACTGAAGGCTTTATTCTTGCAGCGCAAGACCAGAGTCTTTTTCACTAGGAATTTTCAGGCAAATATCATACATAATAATGTGGATCCAAAATGCAGGTTCTGTGACAAATACCAAGAAACAATAGACCATCTAATCTCAGGATGTTCTATACTTGCCCCAAATGAATATAAAAAATCGTCACGATAGAGTGGGGGCAATACTTACACTGGACAATGTGCAAACACTTTGGAAAATGTGTAAGCAAACACTGGTATGAACATCGCCAGCGCCGGTTACAGAAATAGAAGATGTCACCATTCTATGGGATTATACCATCCACACAGACAGAAAATTGAAGCAAATAGGCCGGACATTATTGTCAAAAACCAGAAGAAAAAAACTTGCCTACTAATTGATATGGCTTGTCCAGCGGATTGTAACATAGCAACCAAGGAATTTGAAAAACTATCAAAATACAAAGACCTGGAAATTGAAATAGAAAAAATGTGGAAATTGAAAACAAGAATAATACCAGTGGTAATAGGTGCACTTGGAATTATAAAAAATGGAACAAAACAACACATTGAAAGAATCCCTGGAAACCCCAGCTTAAGAGACATACAGAAAATTGTCTTATTAAGTACAGCACACACACTAAGGAGAACTTTGTCTATGTAACGCTAGCAACTTCATCGGAGATAAAAAAAAAAAAAAAAAAAAAAATGAAACATGAAATATAACAACACACCACGACCTGCCTTAGGTCTTTCCGCAGACTTGGTAGGTAGTGTGTCCATAGCAGAAATCGAATGATGATGATGATGACAATAATAATAATAATGGAGTCATAGATAATCTTTTGATGTGTACATGAAAAAGTAAAGGTCCAAAGTAGTTCTTAAAGGAGGTATAGGGATATACAGGGTGGGGGTGTAATGAAGAACAGCAGAAAATGAGAAAAGTGGAGAGCTGCAGTTTGAAATTCCATTGGCATTCATTTCATTCACTTATGCACCAATACTCTTGCAAAAGTTATGAATCCATAGCCTTCCCCTAACTATGGGTTAAATAGTAGGGCTTGTCTCTGGAAAAATCATTGTCATATGCAAAAAATTGTTAATGCAATATTCAGTCACAAAGAAGAATTGTGCTTACAATACAAAATAGGTTTCAGCTTTAAATAACCCACAAAAGATTGATAAACCATAAAAAACCAATCAATCAATCAACAATTAAAAGGCATGGTTAAATAGTACTGATGATATACTATTAATCCTGCTACTATTACTGTTGATAATAATAATAATAATAATAATAATAATAATGATAATAATAATAATGTACGGTGTTGGCACCCACTGAATATAAAACCCGACATGACAGAGTAGGCCAATATATGCACTGGAAAATCTGCAACTTCTACGGGAAGGAAACTGAAAAAAACTGGTATGAATACCACCCGGACCCGGTTACGGAGATAGGACCTGTTACAATTCTATGGGACTACACAATACACACTGACAGAACAATCAATGCCAACCGCCCAGATATTGTTATTAAAGACCACAAACAAAAACGATGACTCCTTATTGATATGGCAGTCCCTGCTGACTGCAATGTATCTTTGAAGATATTCAAAAAGTTGTCAAAGTACAAGGACCTTGAAATAGAAATCTCAAAAATGTGGCATATAGGAACATCAACAATCCCTGTTGTAGTTGGAGCCCTAGGACTGGTTGGAAAACATTGCAATAGACTAATTGAAGGGATTCCTGGAAGTCCATGCCTCAAGGAGATACAAAAAAATGTTCTGACAAGTACAGCCCACACCTTACGAAGGGCTTTATCTATGTAATTTAATTCTTTTTTTTTTTTCTGTCAGTGGAAAGTGTCATGACGCCATTTTTAACCTTAGGTCCCTGGGCGGGACCCGGAAAGAAATGTGTAAACGCCAGAAATCAAAGAAAATAAAAATAATAATGATAAAAGAAGTGTAAATAAAACATAATACATCTACTGCAGTGGCAAAAAACTAAAAAAGAAAGCAAATGCAATCTACTAAATGCAGAAAAAATTGCAAGATATTCCTCTGTTTGTACTTAACTTGTTGATGTAGACAAACCCCTTACCCATCAGGGGTTATATAAGGGTGGGGGTTAAAAGCTGAAACTGAAGGTTTTATTCTTGCTGCATGAGACCAATGCTTGCTAACTAGAAATTACTAAGCACACAAAGAAATACAAAAAATTGTACTCAAAAAAGTACAGCTTGCACATTATGAAGAGCTTTATGTAAAATGTGTGTAATCTTAGTTTTTTTTTTTTTTACTAAAGGATCTGTGGATAATGTCATGAATCCATCTCTGACTTTAGGTCTCTAGTTGGAACCCATAAGGAAATATATATATGCAAACAGAAATCAAAGGAAATAATAATAATAATAATAATAATAATAATAATAATAACTGCTCTAATGCTACACCAGGCACAGCTCTTGTGAATTGTGATCTTAACTGCTTGAAGATGATAGATTGTACACTTTTTGATGAGTTAAGATGGGCTACAGTAAATATCTTATTTTACAGATTTGCTTGTCTGGTACCTGACCATTTGAGAATGCTACTTACGGGCTGATATTTTCATATTAACAAGAACTAAAGAACTAATTTAGATAAAACTCCTTCACATTCTGAAAAGTTGACAACTGCCCACCTTATCAAAAAAGATTTCAAAACTCCCAGATTAATGGAATGGCTCTTAGCATCTCCAGATATTAATTCAATAGAAAAGTTGTGGTACATTATTAAAAGAGATGAATTAAAAACAGTGAAGAGTTAACAATATTCAAGCAATTTATTTCTCAATCAAAATTGCTGAAAGTAATGTTAAAATCTAAACAGTAGAAAACTTAATAAAATCAATGGTAATGACTGACTAAGGTAATAGAATGTTGATATGTCTGTATTAACATATACAATATTAAATAATAATTTATTCATGTCTATCAGATACTGAGTTAATCAAATATGTTTCTATGGCCTACATCTTTCAGATTTATTTGTATAAAGAAATTTATGATGCACTTTGTTTGCATATAAAGCTCAACACCCACAAAATAAGTTATTATCAATATTTTTAATGACGATAGGCATTTTAAGTTGAAACTCACATGATATATTGCTCTTAAAATTTATTTCCTGAAAATTGCTTGGTTGATATCAATTTTATTTTGAAAACATTGACTTGCATCATAAAATCTAATCTAGTGTAAATGAATTACATTTTGTCTTATTCTAAAATTTCATGTACGTACCTCAGAATTTTAAGAGTAATAATAAAATTCCTGCTAAGAAACGAATTATTGCCAACATTGATTACCATATATTTAGGAGGAGGCCTGGTGGAATAATAGATTGATGCTCTGATTGAGCTGAGTTCAAATTCCAGTTGAATCCATTACATACACTTATGTGCTAATACACTTGGGAAAGGTATGAATTCTCTTCGTCTCCTCCCAGCTATGGGTAAATAGCAGGACAGACCGGATTCTATAGCCTTAGATGGCAACTGGCCTACTGCAGAAAGAAATGGCAACCTACTGCGGGAAAAAATCTGCCTCGTCAGTCATGTATCGAAAGATACATGATTGCCTAAGCGTGTATCCCACATGGCACATAACTGATGATGTTTTAATTGTATTATTTTTAGAATGTTGTAAATATAAAATAAATACTAGGTACTTAACCATGGTGGAGTAATGGATAGTGGCTCGGATTAAGGAATCGGACAGCTGAGTTTGAATTCCAGTTAAATCCATTACATACACTTATATACTAATACCCTATTGCACACTATACGCAAACCTTCTAGTCTCAGTTGAATAAAGCTTTCTTAAAGCCTACACCTCTGTACTTTTGTCATTACAGTCTTATTACATTTATAACTGTAGTACAGCATTATAATATGAATTGTCTCAACTAGAAATCAGTAGTTACCTGATCAAGTCAGTTTTTAGCCTACTGCAATCCATAGTGCAAATGTACTAACCTACTTACTAGTGCCAATACATCACAGAATTTGAGATTAGCATTTTGTAGCTTAGCTGTTGGATTAGACAACATCCTATTTTGGGAGGTCATTTTTAAGATTTAAAGATTGCCTTATACGCAAAAATATATGCTAATCTAAAATCTTGACTTGGTCCTTACCTAAAGTGGTCAGATTCCAATTTCTATTGAATAGTAATATTTGGTCATTTATAAGTATCAGTTAAGAACAGTGACTGTCTAAAATAAATAGCATTACATCTATGTGCTGGAAAAAAAAGCCCTTTATACGTATTGTATTACTTTGTAAAATGTTATCTATTTATATCGAGGATGTAAGAAAAATAAAGAAATGAACAAATGCATGAAAATCCTAAAATAAATTCCATTTGTTATTAAAACTTGAATTACTGAAGTTCAATCCAGAAATTTGAGACAATCTCTTCTCTTTTAAATATAGCATGATTTATTTTGATTGCACATTGAATACATTTGTTATACTGACCTTCTATGATAATTCGTCAGAGTTAAAACTTATTTAAATATCAGAAACATTGGTCAAAATTCCTGGTTACTGTTGCCAAGTAACCATTAACAAAGATTAGATATTGAGGAAACAGATTTTTCTGCTTAGGTCTGGTCAAATTTCCAATTGTTATTTTTGTAAGAAATACTAAAGCGAACAGTTACCAAAAAATATCACCTTCATATTCAGGTCAGTTTTAGATGTTGCTGCCATAAAGAAAAAAAGGATCTTAAAATTGACTTTCTTTGACTGTCTTCTTATACGAAAATTTATATTTGAAGTTAAAACTTTCTTATGTGCTGTGTCTCCTCAGGGCATATGTGATCATGGCTTGCCATGATTTCCTATCTTTGTAGCTCACAATAAATTTTTTCTTGTTATCCTCCCAAAGCCTGTTCTGCTTTCCAATTACTAAAATTCACAAAGTATGTAATGCATTGTTTGTCTTGCTTTGAGTATCAGATTTTTCAAGCATTCTTTAAGTCATTATTACTTCAACAAAAAAAATCTCCCAATCTAAAAAATATTTTCTGATTTTAAATAACCTTGCCTTAATCTGTCCTGTGAGTATCAAATTTTCCAAGCTCTCTTTCCTCATTATGTGGCCCAGAAATTTTAACTGCCTCTTCTTAATTTTAAGTATGAGTTTCTTTTTTGTTTCCATTTTATCCAAATCTTTGTCATTGTTCACATGTTCAGTTCATGGTATCTTCATTAAATCATTACTATCTTAACAAAAAAAAAAAATTCCACAATCTAAAAAAATATTTTCTGATTTTAAATAACCGTAGACAATGAATGAATGAATGAATCAACCTGATAAGTTCACTTAGCTAATTTTTGTTTTATTTTACTATGGTTAGCTTAATTTGGTACAAGACTTCAAGTTTTGAGCACCCAGTGAGGAACGAACTCACTAATTATTATTCCAACATAAGGTATCCAAAATTATAAAACAAATTGCTTTGAATAAAACTTGTGGAATAAGGTCCACTCTTTCCAACACGTTTCTTGGGTAAGTTTTTGACAATGAAACTAATTTACCAACAACCAGAGGTAGATCATCCTGGGTAAAATGATAAACTATGACCACATCCTGGGTAAGACGGTAAACTACATCCAACAGCAAGGCCTCTGATCAGGAAGTTTTGAGGATCATGCAATCACCTCTTAATTGCTGTTATTCTCAGGTTCACCCTGACTTGGGGTGGTAACACCACTTAGGGTCCCAGCTATGGGCAAATAGTTAACCCCCAAACTGGGATCAAAACAGTATGAAAGTGTAAAAATAGGTTTTAGTACCAGCAATACATTTCTGTAAAAAATTATTACCAGCAATGACTTTTTGAAGAAAAAATTACAAGCAATATATTATTACCAGCAAATCAATTTTAAAGAAAAAACATTACCAGCAGTACATTTTTGGCAAAAAATATTACTGGCTATACATTTTTGAACAAAAATATCACCAGCAATAAAAATCTTGTCAGCATTAAATAACCTATTAAGTTTGTATACCATAAAACAAACCAAACCCAAGTTAGAATGGAACATTTCTCTGTTGATAAAAAGCTTATTTATGAGATTAGCATTGAGAAAAGTCACCAAAAAGTCACCAATCTACTATTCTAAAGACCATCTCATCATGTGTCACCCAATGACAGCTTCTAATGAAAACATAAAGCCCTGAATATAAGGTAAAGTAAAGCACAAGTGTCATTAGACACATGCCTCACCAACTGTCAATGATGAATTTAGATAGAATAGAATCCCAGATCCACAGCTAAAGTTGCCCTTCTTTCTCTCCTAATACTATCGTTAATTACTAATTCAACATCACCAATCAGAAGAGAACTATTTTTAGAAATTTTCAGAACAAAGAATCTGTTGCAATGATAATTCTGTTCTCAGTTTTTAACTTTGTGCAGGAAGTTTTTAGTGCGATGGCAAGATACGGTTGACTCCAAAATGGTGGTGGAAGGTTGTGGGTGATTGTTGATTTATTTTCTTTCAATTTACTCTTCTAGAGAAATAGGCTTTTCATAATAAATGCATGGAGAGGGGAGAGGGAATGAAAAAAAATGGTAATGAGAATGATGAGGGTATTGAGTTAGGGGCGGGGAGGGGCGAGAATGAAAAATGGAAGTAAGTAGTGGTTAGGCAGCAAGGAGGAAAATGGTTAGAAAAGAATGGAATAAAGTTTGAAAGAGTTGGTTGGCGAGAAAGGAGATATGAAGAATGGCAATGAATGTAAATGTTAAAGAATGGCAATGAGAGAAAGATAAAAAGAAGAAATAAGAAAGAAAGAAAGAAAGAAAAAAGAGAGGAGAGAAATGAAAGAAAAATAGAAAGAAAGAAAAGAATAAAGAATAAAAAAAGAAAAAGAATGGATGAATGCAGAAAAATAATGAAGAAAGGGAATAGAGAGAAAGACAGAAACATGAGAAAAAAAAAGAAAAAGGAAAGGAGGAGAATGAAAAAAAATAAAGAAAAATAGAAAAAAGAATAAAGAAGGAAAAAAGAAAGGATGAATGAATAGAGAGATAAAATAAGAAAGAAAAGGAAAAGAAAGAAAAATGAAGAAAGAAAATAAAGAAAAAGAAAGGAGAAAAATAAAAGAAAAAAGAAAGAAAAATAGAAAGAAATAATAGAGAATAAATAAAGAAAAAAGAAAGAATGAATGGAGGGAAAAAATAACAAAGAAAGGTGAAAGAAAGAAACATAAAGAAAGAAAGAAAGAAAGAAAGAAAGAAAGAAAAAGAAAAGAGAAAAAAGAACGAATGAATGGAGAAAGAAAACAGAAAAAGGAAAAAGAAAGAAAGAATGAAAGAAAAAGCCATAAAGATTAATAATAAAAAGGAAAGAGAATAAAAAGAAGTGAAGAAGGTAAAATATCAAGAAAGAAAGTTTAAGAAAAATATTAAAAGAAAAGAAAAAATTCAAACAGAACAGGATAAAAAGGAATTTTTTTTTATAAAGAAGAAATATGAATGAAAAAGAATGAAGTAAGATTAAAAGAAGTAAGATTAAAGAAAAACAGTATGAATTATAAAAAGAAGAAAAATAAAAGAATTAGTTGAAAGAAGAAATGAGAAAATGAAACTTTTTTTCCTGTTGCAATTCTTTACAACTTTTATTAATTTTGATTTTTCCAGCATCATTTCTCATAACAGTAATGGATAGAAAGAAAGAATAAATAATAATAATAATAATAATAATAATAATAATAATAATAATAATAATAATAATAAAAACAGAAGAAAAATTAAAATCAAACTCAAGAAAATAGAGGAGAGGATTGTGAAGTAGAAAGATAGAAAAAAGATGGAAGGTAGAAAGAATTAAGAAAAAAAAATGTAGGAAAGTAAAGAGAAGTAAAAAGATGAAAAGAATATTTGATGTAGGACAACTATGAAATGAATGCCTATTGAAATGACAATTGTTTTCTTGAATTTTATATATTTTCTCTTGCCATGTGGATTTTGAGAAAAAGGAAGAATTTTTAACCAATTATGATGGAATAAAATAGGATTAAGATTTAATTAAAAGATAGTTAATAAAAAAATTAAAAAATCGTTTTTTAAACTCTTTCATGCTTTTATCGATGGATATTTTAGTGTTTCCTGAGGATTTGTAGATAGCATTCATGATGATGAAAACAATGGTTAGCATATAAAAGAAATTAAAATTATGTCCCGATTTAGGCTGACACTATCTTATTACATTCATATCATTAAATACGCATCTTGTTTGATGTGACATGTCCCTTCAGGACGTGAACAATCATGGCTCTCAACAGCTTCCTTCCCTTTACAATACAAAACAATTTTTCTCCCCTTACCATATCTCTCTGTTTCCACTTTGTTATTTATACAACTCCCATTAGGTAGGCCATTTGCTGTTGTCTCTCTTGCCTTCAATATATCCTGTAATTGATAAATTCTCCAAAGCTGTTTTCCACATTATGTGTTCCAGAAATTTCAACCATTTTCATCTTATTGTAAGTATGTTTATTTGTTTATTTTGTTTGTTCAATGACATCAACTCCTTATGGGTCATTTAATTTTCTTGGGAGCTTTGAATTAATAAAAATATATTATGTTATTCTGCTTTCACAGTTGAATACATGGTAGTAGATACTCATGTTTGTGTAGACATAATTACTAGAGGCAGTGATATATGTGTTTTATGTTATAGTTTTTTTTAATTATCTTTTGATACAGTTTGATGTCTTTAAGAAATTGTAGGATATTATATGGATTAATATCATGGAAGAGTTCTCTCATGTTGGTTGATTTTGTTTAGTGGCATAGCAACCTTTAGGGGTTATTTAATGCCAAAATCTAAATATTTTGAACAAAATTGCATGCCTTCAACTGTAGATAAAAATTTATACTTTTAAAATGTATAAAATGCATTTTGCTATAAAAATGTATTGTTGGCATTCTACTATAAATATGTATTTTTTTTATGTCCATAATGTTTTCTTTTTGTTTTGGGGTTCACAATATTTCCATAGCTGAGACCCTAACAGGTGCTACCACTCCAGGTCAGGATTGCCCTGGGAGCAACAGCAATTAAGATTTGGTTCCCCACTCCTCAAAATCTTCAATCTCCCAATCAGAGGCTTTGCTGTCGGATGTAGTTTATCGTCATACCCAGGACTATATTGTAAGTATAAGAGTCCCACTAGGTATTGAAAAATCTGTGATACCCACGTGTTAAAAATATTCCTCTGAGAGAAAATAAAATGATTTCCTATTTGAGGATCTGTTTATGAATTATTTAGGTAAATGTTAATTCTGATTATGAACTTCTAAGAAATGTTGATCTCACAGAGGGAAGAAAATAGTAGAAATACAAGCAGTTGGTAAAAAAAGGAAAAAGACATAACCAGGCTTGTCAGAGATCATCACCATTTTCAATAATAATAATAATAGTAATAATAATAATCTTTTATCAGAAGGTTATTTTGTTTAGGTTGAGGAAAATAAAATAAAAATTTGGATCAAGTAGTAACAACAGTTCTAAACTAAATAAAGTTAAATAAGATGGATTAGCAATCAGAGTAAAAGAAGAAAAATTACAGAGAAGTCAATTGGAGACTTTTCCACTATCTTTTATTGAAAATATTATATAGATAAATGAATTGCCTCCCTTTGTAGGGGTTATCACTGGCCCCTGGGTTGGGCTGAAAGCAGCTTATCATGGCCTCTTTTTTCCTGGGCCACCGATGAGTCAACACGGACTAATTTAGCTCTGTAAAACTCAACCAGCAGCTATATGGTGTCCGAAAATGGAGCAGCCAAGAATACAACATAGGAACAAGGATGTCCGAACAGTTGCAGCAAAGCATCCAAAAACTGAATCCCTCTCCAACCTGAAGACGAATATATTCCGACGTTGCAGCAAAAATGAGAAGAACTGTTAACTGAATGAACTTTACTGCCACGAATTAATTCCTCGCAAAAACCACTGTTTTTTGCAACGATTTTTTAAACCCAATTTTTCTATCTTCCATTTTCTTTCTTCCTCTTTCTGATATAAAGCCTTTCTTTTTTCCATTCAAGTTTGGTGTTGTCCTCTTTTCTCATGCCATGTTGCGTCAAGGCTTTTTTTACCCTTATTTTCTACAGAGGACAAAATATTAGTCACATAAATTCAAAGGGTATAAAAACCTGCATATTTTCACAAAAAGGTATGGAAATTCATATATAATAAAGAAATGAAATATGTGGAGAGCCATGAACCCCTATGTCCTGAAAGAAAGTGGCATTTTCAAAAAAGTAACAAAAAATAATAATGGGAGATTTATTATTACTTGCTGTACAACAAGCTGAAAGGAAAAAGAGTATGATTGAGAAAGAGTTTATAATTGAATGGTTGATTTCTTGCCAAATTTTGCTTGTAGCTATTTTCATACAGAGTTGAGTAGAGAATATATAATTGCACAAATAGTTTAAAAATTTTGAATAGCTTCAGTGAACCATAAAAGTGTAATGTTAAAAGATCATTTCACAACTCAAATGATTACAACCATTGATAATTATCACTACTGGTGATCACCTGTGTTCACTTGATGAACAGAAGCTCAGATTGGATTCAGAGGTTATTCTGTTTGTAAGAAATTATTTCTTTATTTGACTTTTGGATATCAAAGTGTGAAGAATTTGATAGAGGTTCAATGAAAATATCTCTTTATACTGATTCTTTAAAGTACGAGGTAAACTTTCAGGAAATGAGCAGAGGTAAACTACAGTTAAGGAATAGGAGTTGACTCAAACAATTCTTCACACTAACAAACTTAGCCATATTGAAAGTGCCACTCAAGCTTTTCCCGTAGCAGACAAAAGAAACTCTAATCTTTCTTTACTCTTTGAATTTTGCTGCAACATAGCATTTTGGAAATCAGCCCCTTTGATATCAGTGACATGAGGGACACAATGTTCCCAAGGGGGACACAATGTTCTCAAGGGGAACACAATGTTCTCAAGGGGGACACAATGTTCTCAAGGTGGAAACAAACAAGTAATGAACAACTGAAATGTTGTTTTCACTATAATGTTCATGAACAGAACTTTCTATAATGTTTAAATGTGTTTCAATATCATGTGCTCAAGTAATGAACAACTGAAATATTGTTTTACTTTAATGTTTTCTTCAGGTGTCAAAAAATGTAAGTTGTTTCACTCTAAGAAAACTTGATAAGAAACTGTTGTAATTTTGGCTAATCCTTGTCACCAAAATGTTGTAACCTAGGGTAGGTTACTGAATAGAATAATCAAATGAAGGTTGATAATGAATGATAATACTTAGGACAAGAACAACACATATAAGATTTGCCAGCGGTGCATAGAAGAAGTAGTCAACTGCTAGAAGTGATTTAAGTGAATTCCACAATGAATCTTCAACTGCAGACCAACATACAGTATTTACTACTTTATTTATGTGAATGGCGACATACCCATTAATGTCCATAGATATGCTACCACAGAAACCATTCAGCCTCTGATACCATTTAACTCTTTTGTGAATGAATACTTGCATATATATTTTCTCACTTTATTCTAAGTTATGCACAATCTAAATTAGGAGGCCCCAAATTTTATAAACAATCAATCCTTTTTATGAAATCATTGATCCAATATTGACCCCAGGCATTTACAAAATATATCAATAATAATATTTTTTTTCAAGAGTAGACATTCCTTTTCATTTTTCTTTCATCATTATATCTCAATAAGATTTATTTTAGCTTTATATTTTCTTATTCTTTTACAATTTTCAAATTCTATTTCTCTTTCAATACTATGTTTGTTCAAATTATAATAATAATAATGAGCAAAAAACTTCATAAGTAATATAGGTAATAATAAACACATAGAACATTATTAAATATACTTTTTTTATTGAATTGGTTAACATCATTAAGAAGAAGGATATGTTTTTGATGAGCAGTAACAAGAATATTGATATTCAGTTGGAAATTGGTGATTTTTTCTTATACGTCACCATGCTCTTCTAGGTACAGTTTGTTCCTCTGTTTAATTAGGATGGCATCTGCAGGGTTAAAACAGGCTTCAACCAGGTATGAGTTTGAGATTGCAACCCAAAGGGAGATCATCTTGCAAAATTCAGTATCTATATTTTCTTTTTCCAAATCAGGCATTTATTAAACTCCCTGGTTAAGTCCATCAACCTTGATGTGTTGATATTGACAACATTGGGGAGCCCTGAAGAAAAACGTTTGTATTAAGCTTTTTGAAATTTTTTATCTAAAAAATTACTGTTTCATATGACCTTACAGATCCATTAATGATTTCTACATATCTACAGTGGAATTAATGCTTTCATTATTCTGCAAAAAGTGATTCTACATTTGACAATATAATTATTTATTGATAAGAAATAAAAACCGCAATATTTTAATATGAATGATAGATACTTGACACAACCAGTATTTAGCCATGGACAGCATTCAATTGCTTTTTACCCTGTCATTATAAAGTTCAAGAATGAATAAGATAAAGAGATAGTTTTAAAAAAAAAAATTTTTTGTGTAGTTAGTGAAAAAGCAGAAAGCTGCCAGGCATTAAATTTCATCATCATCAAAGATTCATAGTCTGGCCAACTGTTTTGGCACCACAGATGACTTGGCAATCAGTTGTCTTCATCTTCCTTTATTTTAAGATTCTATCAGAATGTTACTAAATCTCATGCCAGTCCATTCTCAGATAGAATTCTCTCATCTCTTTCACTACATACCTCTCTTTTTATCTCCTTGTACCATGACCTGCAGGATTTGTCTTGATAAGCACTGCTGATCCTGAGATATGTCTCTTCTCTGTCGTTAGTAAGTTTTGGCTGCTTTGTGTCATGTTTTTTGTCAGAGATACCAAGGAATTTTTAAAAGCATCTAATTTCTGGAGCCTGTATTTTGTTCTTTATATTTCCTGTCAGGTTCACAGGCATCCAAAATGGTATTGAAAGCCACCTGGATTGGCAGAAACATTTCATTTAAGATCAGCCTGAAGTGCTTCCTGATTATTTAAGTATTCTTGTATAGTAGAGTATCTTGGATTTTGACGATGCATATAGAGAAAACCTATCAGAAGAACTATAAAGCTTTTAGAAAAAAAAAAGTAGGTAGAAAAAAAAAAAGTATTTAGGGAATGTTAATAATAACAATCATAGTAAGAAAGAGGAAAAAAAAAAAAAAAAAAAAATATTAGTATTTTATTTAATATCCAAATGCAGAAGGAAGCCTTCCCTGATTGACCATGTTTTCAAAGTTGTAACTGTACTCCTCATGCTTGTCCAATTGTGGGCTGTTAAGCTTATTTAATCCATAGCTGGGGATAGATAGTCATTGATTCTGATGAGTTCATCTATCATTTAACAGCTCTTGTTTTCTGTGCTGCTGGGGTTCCACTTACCCTCCTCACCAGACCCTGATCTGGCATGGTTACTGGTTTAGTCACTGACCACTTGACATCTTAAATTTAGAATTCAGAGTTGTCTTTCTCTGAGTTTGGTTGCTACACAAGACTATAGAACCCAGTCTGTCCTGTATTTACTCATAGCCAGAGTTAGGGGAGATGGATTCATACCTTTCACAAGTAATAAATCTACTGTTTAATAAATAAACGGAACGTCTACTCAGATATGAGTATCCACTAAAAATAATGTTTAATGAGAAATCTGTCGGATTAATAAATAAAAAATCCCTTGTTTTTTTTTTAAATTTCTTTGTTTGTGTCTGGATAAGAAACTTCGAGAGTCTATGATGAGAAGAATTTTGTTTAAGAGTACTATTCAGCCCTGTCTGATCAGTTAACTTCTTCATGGGTCAGTTGGTCTAGAGCATGTTGCATCAAATGAAGATTCCCTTTGCCAAGGGTGGCAGGGAGGCTGAAATCCTACAAGAGAGTATGTATATTTCTTTAATAAGATTTTCAGGCCAACAGATGAAAATAAATAAATATACTGTTTAATAAATAAAAAGAGTGTCTACTCAAATATATATATCCACTAAAAATAAGATTTTTTTAATTGCATTCAAGCAAAGCAATAAAGCCACTAACAGACAAGAGGTTATTGGGTGTGGAAGTATTAGAAAACATAAACCTTACTAAATAGCAAGAACGAAAGAAAAGTAATCAGGTGGATAGTAGAAAGTGATTGACATTGCATTTAAACTTTTGAAGATTAAAGATAACTGGAAAGCATGGAGCCAGAAGTGAGTCCCACAAGCAAGAAGTGTGAGAAGAGAAACTGTTAAGATAGAACAATTACCATGAAAGTATTTATAGAAAAGGCACAGGGAGGCAATGTTATGGCAATGGAGAAGAGGTGCCACATTAGAACCAATAATATTGCTGATTCTTCTTTAGATTTTATCAAAAATCTCTAAATAAATAGCAGGAACACTGGACCAAATGTGGCAGAAGTACTCTAAGCCTGGGCAGATGGTAGACTTATAGATATGTAAGATAGATTCTAAAGTGATAAAAATGAAATCATTTGGTGGAGTGCAGGCACTAGATAAATATGTTAAGTATATTCAAAACTTGTCAAACATTTGTATGTTGAGCATTTGTTTAATGTTACTGAATTCTATTGACAGATTTTCTATTTTAATTATTGGATTCATGAAAAGAAAAACAGGAGGAAGAGTGTAATATGATGCATATTTCACCAGTTCACACTCTTTCTATATCTTTTGTACAGGAGCAAAGGTTTATCCCTTGTTTCCTGTTTAGGATGGATTTAAATACTTTTCATTCTTTTTCACTCACAGTATGCATCTTTATGACATTATTGCCTTACTTCAGGTGAAATGATTTAAAAAAAGTATATAGCTATATATATATGATCCAACCATATGACAAATAGGACTAGGATACATTGTATCAGGAGCCCTTATAGAGTGACCTAACATAATATTATTATTATTATTATAACAGTGTAATATTTTCTTTAGAGAAACTGATAAGGATAGTTCTTTATCTATGTTTTGATTAGAAAGATAAGTGTGAAATTGTTCAGTGTTAACAGATTCATGATTTTCGGTAAATATTAGAAGTGTTACACCTTTTGTATATATAGAAGTAATTAGGCTGATATGAATAAGTGTAATTATATGTAATGAGTGCATGGTCAAATGGTTAAAACATTGGTGTTCCAACTATGAGACCCTGATTGTAATCTCACCATGGCTGATTAGTCAAGGAGGTGACTTCTTGATAAGGAGACAATCCCAGAATTCAGCACAACTGAAAAGTTACTTGAGAGAAAACCATAAATTGATCAAAGCATTGTGAGTAAAATTAAGTTGACTGAACTCTTCAAAAGTTACGAATGGTTGTGTTAATGCAAAGTCACAAGTCATCATGAACAAATGTATTGTTTTTTTATAATGATATTCACCTGTGCAAGACCCAAAAGCCACTCCAGGTAGAGGGTTACAGAGTAATAAGTACCATTCCAAGCAAGGTGATAGTGCTACCAAGATTCAAGGGTGCCATCAGAAGTGAAAAAGAAGGAAAAGTCTTTAGAAGGAACCGTGGAGGAGTGTGAACTGGACAAAAAGTGAACCTATCTTCTGTTGAGAAAAGAAAAAGTAAATCAAAATTAATTAAAAGCTCAGAGTTTTAGATGGAGACATTAGAAGTAAAGAGTTGAAGTAAACTTTAGAAGAAATTGGAAATCCAATCCTAAACAGGAAACAAAGAATAAACCTCTACTCCTGTTCAAAAAGACTAGAGAGGAGTGTAAACCAGATGATAGGGCAAACCTATCTGCTCCTATTGTGAGCATATTGCACTTGTCACACCAGACTTTCACAGAAAATGTAATTATGGCACGCCCAGCTTAGTTGGCTTTGTGGGTATTAATGAAACACAAACATACCTGAGTAGACATCTACAATAGAGACTAACTAGACACTATAGCAAAGAAGCCTACTTGGAAATGAGCAACCATTGTTATTATTATTATGACATAATATTTTCTTTGGAGAAATTTATAGGAATAAATTGTCTAGCACAATTTGGGTACAAAGGCAAGTGTAAAATATTAATGCAGTAACAGATTTATTGCTTTTGGAGAGCACAAGAATTGTTATATCATTAGCATGTTCAGAGTTAATTAAGGCAATTATATACAGATGCTGTGGGGGAGTTATAACTCTGAGTAAATAATTATAAAATCCCTAACATTAATATATAGAAAAAAATAGTCATAAAAATGAGAAACAGCAAAAAGACATGGAAACAACAAAATGATTATTATTTATTATCTGGTTGTTATGTGGTTTTAGAAATGAGAGACAATAATATTGAGTAAAATTGTGAGTTTGATGTCAAATGTAGATCAAATATGGATCGAAATCTGATAAAAGGATGAGATAAAGAATAAATAAAGTGTATAGAGACTTTCTTGTATGTTTTTATAAATGTGTGTAATGAGTGTCTAGATAATTTAGTTGGAAAAATACAAGAACTGTTTTGGGTTTTCTTATCTTGAATTTTTGTTGAGTGTTAAAAGATAAATGTTACTATTATCGCTTGAAAAAGGAAAAGGAAATTAAATTTTTGTTGATGCATGTGATTAGTTTATTACTTAATAACAATAGAAATACAGTAATGAAGTAATTGATGGCAAGAAAGTCCTGAATAGTGCTTTTAAACACAAACAAATTTAACTAATAAACAGAATCATACTGAGCCTAAAACTGGATCTCATTTTCAAAATATTACACTAAACTCTTTTGAAAAGGGTTAAAAACTATGAATTGAATTCTTATTAAGAGAGAAAGATTAAAGAATTAAAGAAGTTAAAGTTTAAAGCCTAAGAGACTTTCATGAAGATTTCAAATATTACACAATCTTAATCTAAGTGTAATGTTATCCTCGTAGATTCTCTGCAGATTTCAAGGTTTTTATGTATTATGATGTCTGACAACAGACATGGAGTTTGAAAAAAAAAAAAAATCAAGCACAATATATCAAATGTTTGGGAGTTATAACTCTGAGTAAATAATTATAAATTCCCTAACATTAATATATAGAAAAATAGTCATAAAAATGAGAAACAGCAAAAGACATGGAAACAACAAAATGATTATTATTTATTATCTGGTTGTTATGTGGTTTTAGAAATGAGAGACAATAATATTGAGTAAAATTGTGAGTTTGGTGTCAAATGCAGATCAAATATGGATCGAAATCTGATAAAAGGATGAGATAAAGAATAAATAAAGTGTATAGAGGCTTTATTGTATGTATTTTATAAATGTGTGTAATGAGTGTCCAGATAATTTAGTTGGAAAAATACAAGAACTGTTTTGGGTTTTCTTATCTTGAATTTTTGTGTGTTAAAAGATAAATATTACTATTATGGCCTGAAAAAAGAAAGCTGAAATTTTTATTGACACATGTGTTAACGACCTGTCTGTGTGAACTGCTTGCCTGTTAGTGAGAACATCATGTGTTTTGTGTGTGAAGAGGAGAAAAATGGTATTGATTACCATTAGTTTAGAAGTGAATTAATGATAATTATAATTATTATAATTATTTTTTATTATATTTTTTTTTTGACAATATAATTAATTTTTATTTATTTATTTTTATTGACATGACAATGTATTCATATATAATGGGTATGTGGCTGAATGGTAAGAATGTTAGTGTTCTGACCATGAGACTCAGGTTCAAATCTCACCAGTGTTAAGGAGGTAACTTCTTGTTAATATAGGCTTGGGGAGATCATCCTAGAGAGTGAAACCACTGGGAGGTAGTTTTCAATAAAGGATTTGTAATGATCAGCCATTATTATTATTATTATTATTATCATCATCATTGTCATCATCATTGTCATCATCAGTGTTTGTAGAGTTGTTGCACGCCTGTGTATTGGGCAAGTAGACCTGTCTGTGCCTATCCCTCTCTAGGTCAATCCCCAACCAATATCTTCCAGTCTAGGAAGCCCCAGTGAGGATGTGATATCACCACACAGGTTTGCCTCATTGATTTAGATGGCCATTGACAGCACAAGAATGCTCATCTGTTCTTTGAAAAATCTAATTTCTAATCCTTTTGATTATCTTGCCATCCTTCTCACTAGAAAAGCCTGGTAGGGGAATCAGTTTAGTTGCCAAAGACTTGATCATGCAGTGAACAGGATGTTAATAGGAAAGAACATAAAAGTCTGAACTAGTGGAAATAAAGAATGAAGCTCATCTGAACATTTGCCTTGGAAATAGTGACAGAGTAGCAACAGATGTGCAATGTTACCTCTCTGGGAATATGTAGGAAATTAGGGCATTTCAACTCCATGAATGTTGCAGGGTGAGTCCTATATGTAAAGGTTTGAACAGGATATCAAAACAATACTAGCTTGCACTGCTAATCACCTTGACTTTTGGAAGTGCTATAGTATGGAGTGAAATCAGCAACTGGTGCAGTTAATCCCTTAATTAATCCCTTAATGAATCCCTTAATTATTTTGAGAATCTAGACAAATAATCAATATGATGACAGGGCAGGATAAAAAGATTTATTTCTAAGCCCCATGGCTGAAAACGAAAATTACCATAAAATCAGGAGCAGGAATGATCGTATAAGAATCCTTTTGAGGGTAAATAATTGTTTTGTTCGGAAGAAAATAAGAAGGATAATAGGAATAATGGAAATTAGACGTTCCCTTCAAAAGTACACGGCAAAGAAGAGAAAAACCAATACTTGTTAAAAAGTAAAAGAGTACAAGGGCAGAGTACAAGGAAAGAGTACAAGAGAAGAGTACAAGGAAAGAGTACAAGGGCAGAGTACAAGGAAAGAGCACAAGGAAAGACTATAAGAGCAGAGTACAAGAGAAGAGTACAAGGAAAGAGTAAGAGAAAAGAATTTAGGAGAAGTTGGAATTTAATTAAAAACAATAATGAAGACTAGAAGTGAGTTTGAGAAAAATAAATCTCTTTGGAACTTTGAGATTCAGGCAGTTCTATAGACCAGAAAATGCAAAGTAGTCAGAAGGAAATTCATAGATATTGCAGTAGCAAAAAGTGACATATGAAAGAGGCTTAGAAAAAAAGATAAAACCTTGCATGAAAACATTATATCATCATTATAATAATAATAATATTAATGATATAAATATGTAACAGCTGGTGTTGATAATCATTGGTAACTTAGAATGAATTGCAATGATCATTATATAGAATTTGGAAGAGAGATTGAGAGAGAAATGGAGTTAATGCACTCCTGTTGCATTTGGATTGGGATTAATAGTTGAGAAATGTTGCTCTTCTTCAGTCCTAAGATGAGATAAAAGTTTGTTATGAAGTTACAGATTATTAGAATTTCATCAATTCCAATGA
This sequence comes from Acanthosepion pharaonis, assembly GCA_903632075.3. Taxonomy (NCBI): domain Eukaryota; kingdom Metazoa; phylum Mollusca; class Cephalopoda; order Sepiida; family Sepiidae; genus Acanthosepion; species Acanthosepion pharaonis. Next base: position 224,204 of record CAHIKZ030003097.1, read on the forward strand.
ATAATTTCTGTATGAAAAATAATCATCATAATATCATCTTACTACCATTAAGAAGCTTATCCTGTCTCTTCTATTACTGCTGTAGTAGCTTTGGTCAACAATGGTTGCTTTTCACTTGTGGCCATGAGTTATTCAAAACTACATTTGGTAAACATGGATAATAAAAATAGTAACAATAATAAAAGCATAAATATAGAGAATTAGGGCAAGATTACTACTACTACTACTACTACTACTACTACTACTAATAATAATAATAATAATAATAAGTAATGATAATAAAACAAGAAATTATAAGTATAAAATTCCATTGCATCCACATGATGACATGAAGTGTACAGCAGTTACAGAAAGATAGGGTGAAGGTGGTGAGAGAGAGAAAGAAAGAGAGAGAGAGCGCAAAAGAGTGAGAGAGAGAAAGAGAGTGAGATGGTGAGAGAGAAAAGGGTGAAAGAGAGAAAGTGTGAGAGAGAGAGAGTATGTGTGTATGTGTGTGTGTGAGAGAGAAAGAGAAGAGAGAGTGAGTGAGAGAGAAAGAATCAGAGAGAGTTAAAGAAACCCTATTAATTGTAATCAAAAATACTGATAATGGCAAGAATAGCCATTTCTTTATCTGGAAACATTCAACATTCATTCACCAAGCAGCCAGAAATTTATAAAATCTTTCTCTTTCTCAAGCCCAGTAGCTGTTATTGTTCTCTTCAGTATTGATGGGGGTTTCCTTGCTAACCTTTTCTTTGAAGTTGTGTGGAATGACAACACCTTGAATATATCATTATTTTCTCACCAAATTACGTGTTATCAACTTTAGTCTTTAAGTGATGTTGTTTATACTTTCTCATACAGTTCTTTGTTTATGTTTCTGTAGAGCCAAAATCTTCAAGTTTTTGTTTATGTTTCTGTAGAGCCAAAAATCTTCAAGTTTTGAAGAAGGATAGTCCTCCCTGAGACCTACAGGTTTCATTCACTCAAAAGCATTTTTAACAATTGTTCTGAGAATGTGGTTGTATAAAATTGACAGTTTAGATATTTCTAAATGAATTTGACATCCATATGAAAGTCTTGATCTGACAAGGCTATTTAAGAACATGACAAGTTTTTAGGTTAATGTTTTTGATTTGCAGCAGTTGATATTGTTGGGTAAAACTACCCTGGGTACAGCTTATTCTATGTTTAACCTCCTTCTCTCCTCTACTAAATTTGTTATAACTGATCCATACACCAAAGTATTTGAAGTGTTTGGTATTTATTAAATTCAATTCCGTTGTCCTCATCTTTATTGCCATATTCAAAATGTTTTGGCCATTGTATGCTCTGGCCTTCTTCAGGTGATATATATTGGAATTTTCAACTGGGCCTTTTATTTAATCCACAAGGGTAGATTGTTTCAATTCCATGTGACACAACTTTGGATATCAAAGTTTTATCTGTCTACATTTCTGAGATGACGTATTGTAAATATTTACATTGTTTGAACTGTTGTCCTCATCTTTATTGTTATATTTATATTCAGCATCTGTCTCTATTTCTGAGATGAGGTAATCTAACTAAACTATTTACATTGTTTGAATGGTTGTCTTCATCTTTATTGCTATAATCACAATGTTTGGGCCATTGTATGCTCTGGCCTTCTTCAGGAGCTGTCTAAATTTCTGAGATAAGGTATTGTAACTATTTACACTATTTATATTGTTTCAGCTGCTGTCTTCATCTTTATTGCCATATTCACATTGTCATATTCACAACATGAATATGATAATAAAGATGAGGACAACTGTCCAAACAATATGAATAATGTTAATAATCAAGAAACTTCATATTGACAATATTTCAGATTCTTGAGGTGATATTTCTTGGAATTTCCAAGATATTTCTTGGAAACTTTGTGAATATGGCAATAAAGATGAGAGAAACAGTTCAAATAATGTAAATAGTGTAAATAATCAAGAAACTTGTTATTGAATTCAGGGAGAAATTAAGCTATTTTCAAAAGTTCAACTTCAATGTTGAGTAAATCTTTATTATTAATGAGTTATTTTGATAGCTTTCTTAATTTCCTTATCATTTGCTTCATTATTGTTTATATTTGGAGACAGACTTTGTATTGATTGGATGTATATTGGTATATCGTCTATTTATGGAGATATCTTTAGTTTAGTGTGGTCAGGGTTGAAATGTGACTCAAAGTATTTTTTGAAACCAGGACAATTCTTTTATGTATACACTATTAGCTATTCTTTTTAGCAAGAAGGTGTCCAACCTTTGAAAGTTATGTTCTTCCATAAAGAAATCATGAAAATCTTCTTTTGATATTTGGATTTTGGGATCAGTCTTGTTGTTACTGCTTGAATATTTGATTTTTCTATTTGATTAATTTTGCATTTAATTTCCATTTGTTTTCAGACATTTTGATTCGTCAATGATAAATTCTTCTCCATTCACAATATTTCATAAATCGACAGCTAAAATTTCTGAAAGGTTGCCTTGTGTTGATCTATATGTATCTTTTTCTCATATTTGTTGTTATTTTCAGTTACTGTACCCTCTGACCATCATCAGGTGCTTGCTGATCCAACCAACCTTCAGGGAATTTCGAACAGAACTATTTTATTCAATCTACAGGAATAGATTATTGTCATTCCATTATCCATGTCTAGGTATATCTTGTCTTATTTTTATTTAGCACTGATCTGTTATTGCCCACACTGTTTACAAAGCATCCATTGTTTTTGTTCCTTCATTGAGTTCAAAATACAGGATTTGCTTCATAATGCTTTCATTTCTCATGCAGAAAATATGTATTGTCCATTGAAAGTGGCCATGTTTGATGGTAGCTTCTATATTCGTTGAATTGGTTAGGGTACTGTCCTTCCATCAGATGCCTAGATTTGACATCAGCTTTTATTGATGGAATCTGTCAAGGATCTTGATGTTTTGATAATACAGAGTCCACATATTTATAGAGCAATGTGCTGACACCTGCTGCTTGATATTCTGTGACTTTTGTTTTCTTTGAAAAAAAGACAAACTCTTCTGGCATGCTTTCCATCTATATTGTATTGGGACTTTGTTAGTATCATTTCTAAGACTCTTGAGGAAAGTTTTTAAATGGTCTGTGAATTTTAATGTTAAAAAGTTTTTCCTTGCTGACACTAAGATCTTCATTTACACAACTAGGACTTTCATGTCAAAGAATTCTTAGGCAGTCACAAACCTATCTGAAATTAGCTGTAAATTCTCTGGACTTACTGCATACATAGCATTACCATTTGCATACAAGGTGTATTCCAGAACTTTCAAGACATTTTTAGGAGAGATATTTATTAATTTTGAAAAAGTAAAAAAACTCTAATATCCTTCAAAGTAGGATTCTATGACTCCAATGCACCTTCTGTATCTGACCAGGTATTTGGAAGTCATCCAAAGTGAAGTTGTTCAGGACAGTTTTCATAGCCTCCTTCATCTTGTGAATGTCTTCAAAATGACTGATACCGAAATTCTTCTTCAACTTGGCAAACAATCAAAAGTCAGAAAGAGAAATATCTCTGAGATTAGAGCATTTATAGCTATATACAGTGTATGGTAATTGTCAGTTTCATGATTCAAGATCAAGAAGATTTAGTATTTACGTATGAAACTTATATTCTATGCTAATAGGTATATATATTTGACAAACACAGTGGATAAAATAGGTAAAGGTTTACTGTAAAAACCAATACAATAAGAATAAAGGTAACAGTTATGCACAAGGTCATCGCAAGTCAATCCAGTAGTGAATGCTACTATTGGAATGTTGGTAGTTCTCGCGTAAGTCTGAGTTGTACTCAACAGATCCCAGCTAGTATATTTAGCTAACCCCCACAAGGGGTTGCATGTGGGTTCTCCAAGTCCGTATACTTGGCCAAAAATATTCCCTTTCGAACCCATATAAACTGGTTCAGGGGCAGTCTACCTCTCTGAACAAGACTCTGCCCTTTGGCCGAGCCTCGTCTGGGTTCCTATTTGCCCAAAGGCAGAGAGTTCAACTGTTTAACTGGAACAGGTCACAGCTCATATATTTAGCTACCCCCCGCCCATGAGTGTTGCATGTGGCATAAGTTCGGTTTAGCATGGGTTCTCCAAGCCCATAGGCTCAGCCAAAAATATTCCCTTTTTGAACCCATATAAAAGGGTTCAGGGACAGTCTACCTCCCTGAACGAGACTCTGCCCTTTTGTCCGGGTTCCTCTCTGCCTTCAGGTAGAGAGTTTGTCTGTTTAGCTGGAACAGGTCGCAGCTATACTCTGTAGCCCATTGACTTACAGATACTTATAGGCAGTTACTACCTATAGTGTAGTCACTCATGGGGGTGACAGGTTATTCCATTACATCAGAAACTTACTATCACTATACAGTACTGATTCTTAAGCTCATGCACACTCTCCCACTCCCCAATCTCTCTCACTCCATATATATATATATATATATATATATATATATATATGGGCACATGGCTGAGTGGTTAGAACGTTTGCATTCTGAACATGAGACCTGGGTTTGAATCTCAGCATGGATGATTTGTCAGGTAGGAGTCTTCCTGATGTTATCAGACTGGAGGGGTCATTCCTAGCATGCATCACTTTTGGAAAATGCCTGAAAAATCATACCACAGTTTAAATGAAGCATTGTGAGTGAAACTGCATAGACAGAATCGTTGGTTGCTGTAGATATCTCTGTGCTAACACAAAGTCATAAGTCATTGTGACTGAAGCCTTGTTAAAATTGTTGATCATGCTAGATAACATGCTCTTTCCCAGAAACTGTAACAAAGATCTGCTCAGCATAGTTGCAGTATAAACCATGGGTGGGCTCTATGGGTGTTGAATAAACACAAATGAGCAAGTGTCTGAGCAAGTGTCTGAGCAAGTGTCTGCAATAGGGATTGGCTAGCTACCCTAGTAGACAGGTATGCTCAAATACAAGTGGCCAGCTATATATATATATATATATATATTTATATATATATAGATAGATAGATATACAAATGTTTAGAGGTACAAAATTTATATATAGTTTTAAAAACAAGGAATGTATTGATTTTAATTTTAAAAGTCTCTAAGGCCCTTTCAACCAACATCTCATCAGGAGACAATCATTGGATCAACGAAAAGAATATTAACGACAATGAAGAGCAAAAACAGGGGGGAAACACACTAAAATAACAAACAAGTGTATATATTTGTAATGAGGGGAGGGGAAATAATCGTGTAAATAAATTAGCAAGGGAAAGTTAAAATAAAATATCCCCCAACAGATTAAGAGACTTTACAAATTCTTTCTGTTGGCAGAGAGAAGGTTTTCTTAATCCTATGCAGACCGATTCCAAAATCTTCAAATGATTGTTGGAATCGGCTGTATGAATAATTTTAAACCACTCTTTTTTAAACAACTTGGCGCAGGCTATATTCTCAACTAAATGTTGAGCAATAGCTAATTCCATATTCATGGGGGGAAGATAGCATATTCTATCTATCTTACCAAGTCGTATTTTGGAAGGTACATACTAACTGATTCTAGTTTCCAAATGCAAGGTTGTACACCCCACATAACCAGCAGCACACTGGCAATTAAATTCATATACTAAATTACACAATTTGATGTAGGGCAATACATCCTTGCAAAAAGACGGAAACACAGACCTAGTTCTTTAAAAAAATGCTACGTAAAAGCAACTGATGGGAAACAAGATATATATATATATATATATATATATATATATATATATATATATATATATATATATAGAGAGAGAGAGAGAGTATGTATTTTATATACTTCTTTTTTTATCTTCATCAGTAAGTATGAGGTACATTCAAGAAGTTTCCAGAATTTTTCAAAATAGGCATTTATTCATTTAAAAAAAGAACAAAACTCTAATCTCTTTCAAAGTAGCTCTAACCCCCAATACACTTGTTGTTGTGCTCCAACCATTCTGTAAAGACACCATGGAAGTCGTTCAAACTAAAGGTGTCCAAGATCATTGTCACAGCAACCTCCATCTTCTCAGTATCTTCAAAACAACCCTCCCTGAGGTTCTCCTTTAGTTTGGGGAGCAGCCAAAAATCACAGAGATCAAGATTTGGACATTAGAGAAAGTAAGGGACAGTTTTGTTGCTTTCCAACCATCACCCTGGTATCACCAACATGTCTTTCCCTCTCTTCATCACTGAGCCCCTTGAGAAGAAACTTTCATATAAATGTTCAGATCTTCATGAATAATTCTTTGCCACACCAATTCCAAACTGTATGCTTATTGTCTTTATAAACACGTAATGGGCTTCATCCAGGAAATTGCAAATTTTCTCAAGCAGTAATGATGTTCTGAGGTCCTTCTCCATCCCACATCTCTCATTGTTTTTCACCTCCTCTTTACTGTGTTTGAACTTTTTGTGCCAGTAAAAAAACAGATGCTAGGCTCATACATGTTAATCCATAAGCCATCTCAAGCTTTTCATAAGTTTCTGTAGCATTTTTGCTCAATTAAGTACAAAACTTTATTCTGCAAGCTATTCAGTTGTGACAAACAGTGTTTGAATTTGACATTCACTGGACATATTGAATGTCGTAGGGGAAATAACAAGTAATCTACCTAACTAGTTTGACTGAATGGCAGAACAGGTCAGAGATTGGTGGTAAAGAGTTAAACTTAGTTCAGAGCTAGAAAGGACAGGAAGTTGTGCAAACCCATTATCACCCATATACTGAATGGACAGAGTGGATAAAAGAACTTGTATAAATAGATGGCAGAAAAGGGACTCGGACAAACATTAAGGGGACAAATATTTTGTGCTACAAAGGATAAAAAGTTGGGAAGGGCCTTGAGCAATCAGGATGTGGTCAGTCATAGCTTTTCACAACTTCCTATCAATGATGAAAATCAAAGGGAATCTTTAGTGTTCTTCTCACCAGACCTCTGTTGCTTTTTTTTGTTACAAATTTGGTTGATGCTAAATAACTTCATAATAGAAATTCTGTGAGGCTTAGATTTAGGTTTGAAACTAGTGGAATCATGAAAAACTGATGATCAATCTAGAAGTTGTCCCTGTTTTTATGGCTTAATTACACAAGTTGTAACAACTTTGCTTCTGAATTCTGTATTGGTCTTGTTTACATCTACATTACTTTTTGCAAAAACTGTTGAAAAGAATGCTAAGAATATTTAAAGCAGTAATTTAGGCAGGTGGTGGTTTTATTAACAAAAACAAAATATGATGCTGTTGTATGATAATGTTTTATAGTTAAGTGCTTCTTTTCTTGTCAAAATAAAAGCAAATGCACTGTAGTTACTGAGATTTTATCTTTTACTTTAAAAAAATACTTATGTATAATATATTTTAATGCGTTATTTAAAAAAAATGCAGTGTAGCCCCAAACTTTTTGCCTGTAGTGTATGTCATGTTACCGTTGATCTTTTGACTTAACAAAGTATGGTCATAACTCGATTAATGCATATTCAATTAGTCTGCTAAAATTTTTATATATCGAAATTTTGATTAGTGCATACATAATACTCTATTAGTGCAGTAAAACATTCAATTCAAGCATAATATTTGAAAATTGATTTTTTTATAGTTACTGATGTAGCCACACTAATTGTTATGGTAATTTACCCACATGTATGGACACTCCCAGCTATAAATAGGAGCAGGTACTGTCTTTTTTGGAGAGGAAGTTTCAGCAGTTAGCTCTGACAGTTGCACCAAACATTCTTGCTGTAACACTCTCGTTTATATATGTTTGTATTACTGTTTCCATTAATATATTTGTTTAACTCAATTTCTCTCTTTGTGTCTTATTTCTGTCCCCCTAATAAGGCCACAACACTAATCAAGGGATACCTGCATTCATGATGATGAGAGTGAATTCAACACAAAGTTCTTATAGAAGTGCATAATTGGTATTGCAGTTCAAAGTTCCATGATTTCCGAGAAGACATTTGTATAATTTCTGGTTTTCCTTATCTCATAAGCAATGACTTGTTACTTTGTCGTACAGATAATAATATTCTGAAAAGTGTTGCATAAAAGGTTAGTGGCACATCAGACATCTTTGCTTGTTAGGTTCATGTTTTAATTGGGAATGATCTTCCCTTTTCAACATGCTTAGATTTGATAGCAAATCCAGCATCCTGACTGCAGCAATATTGTTTCAGTCTTCTCTTCTAGAAGGGCATGCATCCCTGACTAGTTTCCTTCTTCTGATGTCTATCAGGTAAGCAAGTTCAAAGTCATATGACATTCTGAAGAGATTAAGGAACAGGAAAAGGATCATTGTATCCATTATTAATGGAATGTTTCCAATAGTCTTGATTGAAGGAACCTTTCAAGGCTCTTGATGTTATGATGATACAGAGTCCACAAGATAAAAGAAACTGCACTATAACAGGCCAGTTATTTACCTATTTATATATAAAATTCTGTTAGTCCATCTGTCCATCTGATACACCCTCTAAAATAGGTATACATTGACTGATCCAAACCAAATTTTTGGGAGAAGTGCAAACAGGTATGGGGGTACAAAGCGCAGTTGATTTTATTAGGGTGCGTAGCCTAGTACAATAAATTTTCATTAATTTTTAAAAAAAAATTAAAAGTTTTATTATTTAACATACAAAATGCTCTCACTATTTTAAAAACAATTTAATGATTAAAATAACAAATACTTATTTAATAAAAATGCAATGATGTTTGTTTTTGCATATATTTTCTTTAAGTTTTTATATATACAAGAATCCAGTTTCCAGTTCACTCTGCGGTTTGAAGAACTATAAACAAATAACAAGGCCAAATGCTTCATAAAGTTAGAATGTGGCTCCAGAAAGAAATATTTATACATATCCAGTTGTATGTTGCAAGCTCAAGAGTAAGAAATTCTAAGAATTTATTCTTTGCTGTTAAAAAGAAAAAAAAGAAATTTTCTTAAAAAATAGTGTTTACCAGGAATATGAGGGAAAAACGGTTTGCTATAGCAGTTGTCATGAAAATATTTGTCGGAAAGACAAAGGGAAGCTGGTAAATAATTATACCAAACAACAAATGAAAAAGAAATGAAACAGTAACAACAACAACAACAACAACTGGAAAAATGGTCTGTTCTTTGTACCATTCCAGTAAGTACCTAACTCTACCCACGTGGCTCTCTCTTTACAAAAAACCAGATCAGATTAAAAATGGAGTACTGATTCCAGTTCTGAGATGGAACTGCACATTTCTCCCTTTCCAGCCTTGATAAAGTTCTGATAATTCTTCATGGCCTTGTGAATAATGAACTATTTTCCACACTACAGCCCCCGGCCAAAAAAACACACCACAAAGCTTCTATTGCTATTTTTTATGGCAAATGTTATGAGCTTCATTCATTATTTCTATTAGTCCTGGCCTTCAAAGCTAAGACCCACCATGCCATGTGCCCTGGAACAGTTCATTCCCATTCTCTTTGGATTCTGTTAGCAATAATGAAGTTCCTTTCAGGCAGTTCCTCTAAAGAACTACTGCTCTATGGAACAGACTCTCAAGAGGATGCTTCCCAAATCACAACAATTTTAGCCTCTTTCTTAAATATTCTCTTAAATTGCACTTCTTACCTCATTCTTTTACATACAACATCAATCAGTATCCCTCAACCTTGAGTGGCTCATGTGCCTTGAATTGAGGGAACAATTAGCAAAAAATAATAATATTCCTAATTGTTATTGGTGCACTAGGGACCATACTAAAAGCTATGAAAATTATGTTTTTCAACTGCGTGGTGAACTGAATTTGGCTGAAATGGAAAAGATGGCATTCACTGTGACAGGTATTCAGGGGAATATTTAAAGGATCTATATTACTGGAATTTGCATATGTATTCTCATAGATTCACAGAAAGATACACATTTTGTAATGATTTCTTTCAAATTATGTTTCTCTAGATCTCCAGATTACCTGGTGAACTGAGTTTCACTGAAATACAAAATGTTGCTCTTATCGGTACTTCCCACATCCTCAGAAAAGTTTTTATTAATATGACAGGTTATAGGGAAATATTTAAAAGACCTATACTACTAGAATTCATATGTATATTCTCATATATTGAGAAGATGCACACACACACACACACACACACACACACACACATATATATATATATATAGACATTTTGTTTCAACACTTCTGGTGTCTTATCATGTGATGGTGTTTCTATATTCAACAGAATATAGAAGTGTTGAAACAAAATGGCTATTTTTGTAGTGATTTTATAACATATTTATGTTATAATTTTCGAATAAATAATTATATATATATATATATATATATATATATATATATATATATATATATATATATATATATATATATGCCACGCTATCACTTGACTCACACAAACTAGAATTATAATAGACTTACACATAAATTATACCCATAAATGCTGCTTGACAAGCCAAACACACGTGAAGCCTGCTTAACAAATGAAAATCAAACAGCACAAAAATAAAAATACCAGAAAATTTTTTTGTTTCTTATTCTTTGATGAAGCTTTAATAAAAGTGAAACAAGTTAAATTTATAAATATTTTCTATTTGTTCTTTATCCTATAATTCTCTCAGATTCTAATCCATATTTGATGTGTTTTTGATCGAAATTCATTTTCATATATTCACAGAATTCTACATATCTTACAATAATTTCTCTTTCATATTTTGTATGTTTTCTGTGATTTTATTAAAATTTTACACCTGTGGCTTTGATAATAGTTTTCTCGATTCTCTATTTAATCTGTTGACTCAATTGTACATAAATTGTATCTGTGCCGAAACATAGACAATTTAATGAATGTTACTATAAACATTTCAATGAAATCCTAAAATTAAGACAGAAGGATGCTGGAAATGTCAGCTATATATCCAGCAAATTTGAACAACAATCATGTTCTGCTGACTTGCAGTCTCTGGAGGTTCCTGGTTGGAACTTGGAACCAGATCAGAAAATAAACAAGCAAATCCAAAACATAATAATAATAATAATAATAATAATAATAAGAAGAAGAAGAAGAAGAAGATGAATGAATGAAGAAGATGAAGAATGCTGCATATTAGAGAGACCTGCTATCACTTGATCCCTAAAAATGGTTTTAAATCTCAATAACTTTCATCTATGAAGAAAATACTACTACTACTACTAGTACTACTGCTGATGCTACTACTGTTACTACTTCTACTACTACTACTACTGAAACTACTACTGTTGTTATTACTGCTACTACTGCTTCTATTACTATTACTACTACTACTATCACTTCTGCTACTGCTACTACTACTACTACTACTACTATCCCTATTGCTACTGCTACTACTACTACTACTACTATCCCTATTGCTACTGCTACTACTACTACTGCTACTACCGCTGCTGCTGTTGCTAAATACTGCTACTACTACTAATACTACTTATGCTGATACTACTGCTGCTACTACTACTGCTACTACTATTACTAGTATGAATGCTACTACTACTACTACTATTACTACTACTACTACTAATAATAATAATTTTAATCACTTTAAACAATCCCGTAATAAGAAGAGAAAGAAAAAGAAAACCTAAATCCATAAATCATGTTTAATAATTTTGATGCTATTGCTAATTGTTTTTGTTGTTATCGTTCTTACTTTAATTTGGTGACGATTCTAAGATAATAACCGTGCTAATTGTGATGTGATTTTGACAGGAACCAATGAGTCGAGTAAAAGAGTTGAGAACAATAATGTCATTTTCAGATTAAATAATGACTGAGAGAAGAAAGTAAAAAAAAAAATGTAATAAATTTAGAAAAAAAAATAAAAAAGGAATTACTAATCATAAAAGATGATCGAACTGCGACTGCATCTCAGTCTTTCATAATTCATCAAAAGTGATTTTTTTTCCCATTCTGATTGCAATTAACTTAATAGCATCTAATCTTGATCTATTTTTTTTTTTTACAAATTGGAAAAAAATGTACTTGCTCGTTTCTATCCATTTGATAGCATCCAAGAATGGCAGGTTAGTTAAAATATAAGACTGGAAGCACTTGAAGCTCACGGCTTTTATTTACTGATGCACAGAGAGCTGAATTTTGTTGGGGTTTAAGCCCTGATAAAAGTATGTCTTGAAGCCAATGATGAGAGGTTGTGATTGGAAAAGCTAACATTTTAGCTAAAGGTGGTATCGTTCAATAAATGTCCCAAAACATTGTATTCTTTAAAGTAGCTAAAAATGCCTGCGACAGAAACAAAATGACAGAAATTTTAATTGTTTAATTGGAAAATGTTATTCAGGAGAAAGTGTAATAAAAGAATTGAAAGAATTTAAGAAAACAGAAGATGATAGAAACAAGGCAATTAAGATACAAGTGAGAGTAAAAGAAAGGACAATAAAAGAACGGGTTTCAAGGAAACTGAAGATGATGATTGATATTACATTTAAAATAGTACAACAATTTAAATATCTAGGAAGGATTTTAACAGATGACAGGAAGTGTGACACTGAAATCCGAAGGTACATTGGGATAAATGCCTTTCAAAAGCTAAGCAAAGTATTAAGAAACAGGAAAGAAACCAGAAAAGAGTTGCACAAGCCAGAAGTGTGAAAAAAGAAATTGTTAACACAGAATTTATGGTTACATCTAACAATTTCAACCATGAAATTATGATACCTAGCTGTCAGTCTAATTTACCCCAAACAAGGCAATAAAGTCACTAAGACTCAAGGGGGTTACTGGATGTGAAAGAATTAGTAAACAGAAACATTACTAAGGAATGAAAAGAATAAAAGAGTAATCAGGAAGACAGTAGATAATGATTGACATTGCATTTAAATTTTTAAAGATCAAAGTTAACTGGAAAGCATGGAGCTAGGAGAGAGTTCCACAAGTGGGAAGTGTGAGAAAAAATGGTTAGCATAGAATTTATGGTTATATTTAGCAATTTCAACTGTGAAATTATGTGACCTAGCTGCCAATGTGAAGTCAAAAGTACCATTGAGGAAAGCTCATATATATATATATATATATATATATATATATATATATATATATATATATATATATATATATATATATGTACATGGGCATGCGACCAAGTGGTTAGAATGTTCACTTTCTGACTATGAGACCCGAACACTATGCCGCCATCTCTGCACTTGTACCATGAATTGCCACACTTCATAAGAGGATGTTATCTGCGCATTCTCATGCAGTATCAGATGTTGTACCATTCAGGGCAACACTTATTACTCGAAGATAAAAACAGAAATTAGCAATTAAATTCTACCACTTTAGGGATAACAATATCTTTTATTTCATGCAAATCTGGTGATATTAACAAAAGTTATATGTAATTTTCAGTAGAGAGTTTCTTTTCACTCACCCTGTATATAGAAATATATTTATATATATATATATATATATATATATATATATATATATATATATATATATGTATATATATGTATATATAGAGAGAGTTGTATATTTAGGCAGCAATCCTTCATTTCTGATTGTTTCATTAAAAACGACAGACAAGGTACTATGGTTAAGTTTTTTATTTCATTTTTCTTGTGTTCAAAGAAGAGCTTTCTTTTCTGGATAAAGAGTATGTAAAAACTGTTCAAATGTTTTATAATTCCGACCACTGTCAGCTATCCCTTTAGCCATTATCAAGGATGATTCAGTTTTTCAACTTAATTGAGTGTGTGCATTATGTGTATGTTTTAGTGTGTTGTAGAGATGTTTTTAATTTCCAAATACGGTTAGCACATTGTAGCCTTGTTCATAGTTAATATTGTTAAGAGTTGGCTTTTCCTTTTTTATTATTAAAGCTTCCATTATTTTTAATCGTTTTTACAGGTGGATGCAGTTAATATATTTGTGTTTTCTACTAGTAAATTTGTGTGTGTGTTTAAATGAGTTCTAATGTAAGATGTCTAGATAAGCATGTGGTTGTGTAAACAATGTAAATATTTATGAGACCGGGTTGATCAGGAACATAGTTCCTTAAGGGGCATTTGAACTCATAGATAATGTTCGTTCTTTGTAATTTTGACTTAGGTGGTGTGTTGTTATTTTTGAGGATAAGGTTGATTTTTTTATTTGGGTCAATTGGGGTAGTGTATATAATATGTATTAGTGAAGATTTGTTTTGTTTATAGTTAATGTGCATTTGGTTTTTATAATAAATATTTATATAATTTTTGACTGTGTCTTGACTATCATTATTACTTACTATGGGGAGAAATAGTCTAATTTGGTGGTCTATAAGGGGTTAGGGAAGCCATTGTTGATTAGTGTTTTTTTTTACATTATTAAGTTCTTTGAATAAGAGTAGTCGAGAGGATGAATTCTGATATATATATATATATATATATATATATATATATATATATATATATATATATATGACAAATTGGAAAAAGTATTTGTCATTCACTTCATCCATTAGACTTCATTGGACTGGGTTTGTTTACATTGTTGTGACTACACATATACATGAATGAGAGACACACTGATTTTCAAAATTTAGAAATAATTTATTTTTTAAAACTCCCAGGGTCTCTCATTATAACAACAAAGTTCTAACGGATGAAACTCATCACAAAACATTTTCCAATTTGTTATGCATTTTTTCTTATTCATATATAAAAAAAAATTATATAAAATTTATATATCATTATCTCACACACACACACACACACACACACACACACATATATATATATATATATATATATATATATATATATATATATATATAAAAGTGGATATTGAGGTCAACATTCAGCGGTGACAGTCTGTTTCATGCTGTTGGGTGTTGATCTCAAAGTCCAATTTTATATTTCCATACACTCCATCCTTAATATTGAGCACTTTAGCTCATAAATATAACATACCTAAAAAATATATTTTTATCATATATTAATTAATTCATATTTAGCCCACAATGTATGCACAACTCAGAGTTTAATGTCAAATGCAATCTACAGGTACTGAGTGTGTAATGACCATTACTTATATAAAATTTGAAAAGATTTTATATAGAAATATATATATATATATATATATATATATACATTCACTTATGTGCTAATACCATTAGCAACTGGTCTAGGAGAAAGACAACTCTGAATACAAAACCTGAAGAGAGTCGTTTGGGGACCTTGCGGCACGTGGTGCACCAGATCTCTGTATTTGGCCCTTCAAAAAGTGTGTTTTGTTCTGCACAAAGCCTTCACCACTATAATCAAATCATATGTGCTGGTGTTTGGCTATCAGTTCTTAGGAACTGATCTGCTTGATCCCTCATATGTCGAATATGATGGGAGAGTCCACCATATATATATATATATATATATATATATATATATATATATATATATATATATATATATATATATATATATATATGTATATATTAAAATAAAGAGAAAGAACTGTAAGATTTATAATCTGATGTCCTTATTAATTATTTTATCTTTAAAAAACAGTGCTCAATATAATTCTGCAGAGTATAAATATTATAAATTTACTAATTTAAAAACATGGTTCCATTGCTACACAGAAATTACCATGTTTCAAAAACAGAAAACTAAAAACTTCAGATTTAATTATAGAATTAAATTGAAATTCCTAGTACTGTTTCATTTTCAAGCGAATTTTAGAATAACTTAGTTTGAAGTTTACTGAGTTTTATAAGCACATACATTCTTAATATTAGTTGCTAGGGATATGGGGAAATTCAATCATTTTGACAAGTGGTGGTAGGGTATTTATTTTCACAGAAAACTATATATATATATATATATATATATATATGCACACTAGACTCTCCTGTCAAATTCGATGTATGAGGGTCAAGCAGATCAGTTCCTAGGAAACTGACAGCCTGACAGCAGCACATGAGATTCGATTATAGTGGTGAAGGTTTTGTGCAGGACCATCCACAGTTTTTGAAAGGCTAAATACAGAGACCTGGTGCACTACGTGCCACAAGGTCCCCAAACAACCCTCCGCAGGTTTTGAATTCAGAGTTGTCCTTCTCCTAGACCAGTTGCCATCCAAGGCTATAGAACCCAGTCTGTCCTGATATTTACCCATAGCTGGAGAGTATTAGCACATAAGTGAATGTAATGGATTCGATTGGAATTCGAACTCAGCTCTCCGATTCCTCAATTCAACCCACTATCCATTACTCCACCGTGCCTCCTTGTGTGTGTATATATATATATATATATATATATATATATATATATATATATATATATATAATGTAATGCTTTCTATATAAAATACCTTTGATGATTCTTGTTCTGAAACTTTTCAAATGTTGATGATTACTTCATTTCTATATTTTATACATTAAAGAATCATGAAGAATAACTGATGCTCATCAAACTCTCTATATTTGAATAATGAAAATGCTTATGTAAGTTTTGGGCAGTGCACTCAGATATTGTTACATTACCATCTAATATTTTATATCAATTTTCACTCATTAAAAGGCCCAAAAGCCACTCAAGGTAGAGAGTTATTGTGTGGTGTTGTATGAGCATAAGTTAAGGCAAGAAGTGCTGTTTTATGAGGTTCTTCTACTAGGAGACTTTTCTTAGAAAGAAGCTGTCCAAGTTGAATAGATTAGCAAGAGGTTTGCAATGTTTCTTCTGTGGCAAAGGGGTTGTAGGATGGCAAATTATTCATCACTTACATGCCTGCATAAATACTTTTGAACTTTATCAAGACGGTCAAGTGAAGAATGTGCAGCTCCAGATCAGTCTTATCTGGTTCTTATAAATATGGTCTATAGAAAGAAAAGTCAGCTACTTACTGGACGGGTATACAGAACTGATAATTTTTGTAGCATCTTTAGTGATGGATCATATATATATATATATATATATATATATATATATATATATATACATATGAGTTGAAGTTAAGGTCTGGGGTTAGCTTGAGTCCCAATAGATATACAAGAAATTGAGCCTTTTCAGAGAACACCAATCCATTATATGTAAAAAAATTCCATTTCTTGAATTCTGTGAGCAGTTAATGTCCAGTTTAAAATAATGCCTTAAAAATCTGCAATTTTATTGATCCTAACCTGGTATCCTGGCTTCAATCCCTTTCCTACTGTTGCAATGTCACTTCCTTATGCCTTTTCTATAAATATTTTCATGGTAAATGTTTGGATGAACTTTGCTCTGTGGTACCTAGATTTTATGAATTTAAGTGCAATACTAGATTGGCAACAAGGTCTCATCATTTTACAGTTGAAATGGCTAGATGGAACCATAGGTTCTTTGCTAACAGTTTCTTTTCTCGCACTTCTTGCTTGTGGAATTCTCATCTAGCTTCTTACTTTCAAGTCATGTTTGATCTTCAAATATTGAAATGTAATATCAGTCGTTATCTTCTGTCTTCTTAATTTTTAATAACTAACCCTCTTTAATAGTACTTTTTTCTTATATTCTCTAACACTCAGTAACCCCTTGCATCTTAGTGACTTTACTGGCTTGTCTGGGGTGAAATGATTAAAAAATATGTATAATATATAATAATAATAATAATAATAATAATAATAATATAATATAATGGAGTAGTCTATAGGTTTTATGTGTAAGAAAGCAAAAATAAATTTATACAATTTAATATAATGGTTGGCTGCTCATTCCCATGCCTGCTAGAGAGGCTACCTAATCCCTGTTGTAGATACCTGCTCTGGCACATATTTTCTTTCTTCGTCGGTGTCAACTTGTGCACCTATTCTGAGCAGACTTTAGTTACAGTTTCTTTGAGAGAGAGAAAAAGAAAGAGAGAGAGAGAGGTCAATCAATGTGATCAAAAGTTTGAACAAAAGCAGTACGCTATAACCCTTGGTTCTGATGATTTGTGATTTCTGCAAGTACAACTATTGTTGGCTTCTAAACAGTTTTGTCTAGTCAATGTCACTTATAAGACTTGGACCAAATATGTGGGTTATACTTTGCAGACACTCCTCAATAATGCAGCTTGCTGGGATCATCCCTCCAGTCTGATTTGTTGCCATATCAACCATGGTAAGATTTGAACCTAGGGCTCATGGTTAGAATATTAATAACCTAACCACTCAGCTATGTGCCCATATAAGTGTACATAAATATATAGAAACAAGAAAATATGGACACTCCTTTGCAGGGATGAACTTATTCTCTCGTATTTACAGTAATGAAATTCTTGCGGATCATAGCAGATTGTGTGAACCATTTGGTAAAATTACACAAGTTCTGAAAACTTGTGTTGTTTTTTTTACTTATTTATTGATTTATATTCACTGACAAAAAGTTTAGGAGGACAAAAAGAGAGAAAACCTGTTCTTAATTTCATAGGCCCAAAAATTTGGATGCAAAAGAAGTGAGAATCTATTACTAAAAAAACATATCTTAGCATACATATCTTCATGCAAATGAATATAAAACCAGATATGTTTTTTTTTAAATGTTATTCCCCAAAGACACAAACTTATACCTAAATGCAAAAAATAAGTGCATATTTTGTCATTTTTATATACTTAAATCATTTAGTATATTTTTTGTGCTTCCACATACCTTAATATACGATATGCACATTAACCGAGAGTTAAATACAAATATGAGTACATATCCTGCAAGCTAAAGAAATAGCCTCGGTATTAGTCACCTGCAAATGAAAATTCTACACAACATCCCAAAACACACATAAAGAAGTTGTTTTTGTATCGGAGATGACAGTATTGATTTTTCTGCTTCGGTTGCATTGAAAAAAAAAAAAAACTAATTTCGAAGCAACATGAAATGTCTCTAAAAACGTTAATAGCTTAAGATTAGTAAATAATAAACTGAGATCATAGCTGAATAGTTAACACCCATACCTAGCATCCATAAGATTTAAGGTTCAATATCCTCAAGTGATGTTATTGATTCTAGCTAATATAATTTCCAAATATCCAACATTGTCTTGTTTCGAAAATTGAACCTCTTACTCATATGCATGTTGTTGTTGATACAATATTTAGTCGATCCATTCTACAGCTTATTGCAATATTCCATGAGGGAAAATGAAAATCAAATATTTTTTCAAAATTTATTTTTATTTTTAAGTGGTTTCCTTTTTTTTTAATCGTGGAATTCACCTAAAGACGACGAAAGAATGTTGGGTATGTTAACGAGTTTTCTCAGAAATAAAAATATTTCATGCCAAAGTTATTGACAGCCTAAGTGACCAATTCCAGTTTTCCTTGATATTATTAGAGAAAATTAATGCAATTAATGAAGCAGTTTAAAATTTTATTTTGCAATATTAAATTTCTCTTATTTTGGTAGGGGTTGATTGAAACTGAGAGGAGAACGTCTTCTGATGTGACTGTATGTAGGTTTATTGGAAATAAATTTTAGGATCATTTTTGTCCAATGGCACCAGTGAAAAAAAGATAATAATAATAATGATGTTGATGATGAGGACATCAATAATTCCAGTTGTAGTTGTAGCCTTCGGATTGATTGGAAAAGGTTATGATAGACTCATTGAAGGGATTCCTGGTAGACCATTCCTTAAAGAAATAAAAAAAATTGTACTCACAAGTAGAGCTCACACATTATGAAGAGATTTATCAAAGTAAAATGCGTGTGATCTTACTTTGATTTTTCTGTTTTTTTACAAAAATGATCAGTGGAAATGTCATGAATCCATTTCTGACTTTAAGTTTTCGGTTGGGATTTGGAAGAAAATGTGTATACAACAGAAATCAAAGGAAATAATAATAATGAAAATAATGATAATAATAATTAAGAATATTGCAAAAATATGGCATTTAAATCCAACCACAATTCCAATAATAACAGGATTAGTAGGAATGATTAAAAAAAGTGTAAGAATGTAAAATAAACACAATGACTATTTCAATACTAGTAGGAGCACTAAGAATACTAATATGATACACATATTAAAAACAACACTAGAGACCTGTCAGTACCTGAGATACAAAAGATTTTGCACATGTGCACCATGAATATAACCAGAAAAACTCTCTCAATGTAAAATATACTACATAACTTTAAAAACAAAAATTCTTTTAAGTCTCATGTAAAAAAATAATGATATTATTATAGCTGAAGATTTGTCTGGCAATGGGAAATGCAAGAATGTGCCTTTAAACATAAGTACTATGCCAGTAATAACAGGAGCACTAGGAGTGATTAAAAAGACTTGTGATACACATATAAAGAAAATCCCAAGAAAGCTATCACTCACTGATATACAAAAGATTGCTTTCATGTGTTCCACTCACATACTCAGAAAAAATTTCTCAATCTGTTATGCTCAATAACTTTCTAAAAAGAACCTGATTTTACATCAAGTCTCAGTTAAAAGACATTGTAAAGGATTCTACCAAACTGCAGGAACTCTTAGATATGATAGTAATAAGATGTATGGCTGTGAGCAAAAGAGACATAGACCATCATGTATGGTTGTCAGCAAAAGAGATGCAGACCATCATGTATGGTTGTCAGCAAAAGAGATGCAGACCATCATGTATGGGTGTCAGCAAAAGAGACATAGACCATCATGTATGGTTGTCAGCAAAAGAGATGCAGACCATCATGTATGGTTGTCAGCAAAAGAGATGCAGACCATCATGTATGGTTGTCAGCAAAAGAGACATAGACCATCATGTATGGTTGTCAGCAAAAGAGACATAGACCATCATGTATGGTTGTCAGCAAAAGAGATGCAGACCATCATGTATGGTTGTCAGCAAAAGAGATGCAGACCATCATGTATGGGTGTCAGCAAAAGACATAGACCATCATGTATGGTTGTCAGCAAAAGAGATGCAGACCATCATGTATGGTTGTCAGCAAAAAGAGATGCAGACCATCATGTATGGTTGTCAGCAAAGAGATGCAGACCATCATGTATGGTTGTCAGCAAAAAGAGATGCAGACCATCATGTATGGTTGTCAGCAAAGAGATGCAGACCATCATGTATGGTTGTCAGCAAAAGAGATGCAGACCATCATGTATGGTTGTCAGCAAAAAGAGATGCAGACCATCATGTATGGTTGTCAGCAAAAGAGATGCAGACCATCATGTATGGGTGTCAGCAAAAGAGACATAGACCATCATGTATGGTTGTCAGCAAAAGAGATGCAGACCATCATGTATGGTTGTCAGCAAAAGAGATGCAGACCATCATGTATGGTTGTCAGCAAAAGAGATGCAGACCATCATGTATGGGTGTCAGCAAAAGAGACATAGACCATCATGTATGGTTGTCAGCAAAAGAGATGCAGACCATCATGTATGGTTGTCAGCAAAAAGAGATGCAGACCATCATGGGTATGGTTGTCAGCAAAAGAGATGCAGACCATCATGTATGGGTGTCAGCAAAAGAGATGCAGACCATCATGTATGGTTGTCAGCAAAAGAGATGCAGACCATCATGTATGGGTGTCAGCAAAAGAGATGCAGACCATCATGTATGGTTGTCAGCAAAAGAGATGCAGACCATCATGTATGGGTGTCAGCAAAAAATGCAGACCATCATGTATGGTTGTCAGCAAAAGAGATGCAGACCATCATGTATGGGTGTCAGCAAAGAGATGCAGACCATCATGTATGGTTGTCAGCAAAAAAGAGATGCAGACCATCATGTATGGTTGTCAGCAAAAGAGATGCAGACCATCATGTATGGTTGTCAGCAAAAGAGATGCAGACCATCATGTATGGTTGTCAGCAAAAGAGATGCAGACCATCATGTATGGTTGTCAGCAAAAGAGATGCAGACCATCATGTATGGTTGTCAGCAAAAGAGATGCAGACCATCATGTATGGTTGTCAGCAAAAGAGATGCAGACCATCATGTATGGTTGCCAGCAAAAGAGATGCAGACCATCATGTATGGTTGTCAGCAAAAGAGATGCAGACCATCATGTATGGTTGTCAGCAAAAGAGATGCAGACCATCATGTATGGTTGTCAGCAAAAGAGATGCAGACCATCATGTATGGGTGTCAGCAAAAGAGACATAGACCATCATGTATGGTTGTCAGCAAAAGAGATGCAGACCATCATGTATGGTTGTCAGCAAAAGAGATGCAGACCATCATGTGAAGTAGTTTAGTTTACTGGGAAGTATTCTATTGAAAGATAGAAAGTGCGACACTTAAATCTAAAAGTGCATTGGAATAAGCAAAAGATGCTTCTAAAAACTAAACAATGGAAAATTCCATTAAAAACATAGATGAAGAGGTGATGGGAGACAACATAGATGTGGTTCTACAGAAGGATGTTGAGAATATCTTAATTGGAGCATATGAATACTGAAAAAGTTTTAAGGAAAAGAGAAACAAAAAGGATAATTGGGGTTAGGACCATAAAAATACAGTTGAATTTTCTGGAACACATAATGAGGAAAGAGGGCTTGGAGAATTTGACATTCACAAGACTTAGTGATAGGAAGAATGAAACTGGATGGCTGAATATCGACTAGAAAATATCATAAGAAGAAAAACATTGCTTAAAGCTAAAAAGAATGGGAAAATGTGGAGAGCTATAAACGCCCATGTTTTGAATGAATATTCAATATAGAAGAAGAATAGAATTGTAAACGGGCATAGCATGGGTCTCTAGATTACCAATCAAGGCTATAGTAGTGTTTTAGTAAATTGGCATTAAACCAGAATTAAAAACAAAGAAAAAAAATTCATCAAAGATGCTCTACTTTGACGGAAACCTGGATATGAATGATAAAGTTTTCATTTTCTCACTGCTCGAGTGATGAGCAAATTCAGGTTGCTACATTCCTCCCCATGGCTGGATCACAATCCCAATTCATTTGAATTTGAAAACCGTGACAACAAGAACAAAATACGATGCATAAAAAATGAATTCTGGAAATACTGTCAACTTAGAAAAAAAATATAATGTACATCAGATATTTATTTTTCAGCAGAAACCAATTACGTTCTGAAAGATTTGACTCATTTCTAATTGATCTACACAAGTTGGAAGGAGGGAGGGTCTTCAGTATTTAGTTGTACTCTAACCTATTCTATTCTAAGTACATTTTTTGCGAAAGTTATCTGAAAGAAAATGCTATCTGTAGGTTGTTGACATTTAAGTATATTTTTTATCATTTTCAAAAGCTAATAAAAAGAAAAGATTAAAAAGTACCACAAAATCTTTGGTCGCTGATATTAGCAATTTCCAGGAATTTCAAATGAGCCACATATAA
>CAHIKZ030003097.1:252500-295000 GCA_903632075.3 Acanthosepion pharaonis
GACCAATAATATTGCTGATTATTCTTTGTATTTTATCAAAAATCTCTAAATGTATAGCAGGAGCACCAGACCAGATGTGGCAGTAATATTCAAAGCAAGGACGAATGGTAGATATGTAAGATAGATTCTGATAAGAAAAATTGTCTAATATGACACAGTGAAAAACATTCCTAGCAGCAGATGTAGCAGTTGATTCAAAATAATCTTTCTACAACATGTCAGCTAAAAATGTTTGGTGTAATGAGTCAATCTCCTGGATGTTAATATCAGCCTGCCTGATTAAAGTTAAAAAGGGTTCTCTCAGATGATTAAAAGAACCTTGTCTCCTGTGGTATCAGCCACCACAAATGGGTAAACAGAGGTTGTTGACATGCCTACATCATGATACTAGATTTTCCAAGTGATCGTCCTCTTTATACTAATAGTGAATATACATTTTTTTTCAGCAGTAATGCTGGCCTTGTTCAAATTGTTGATCATGCAGGATAGCATGCTCTCTCCCAGAAACTGTAACCAAGGTCTGCTCAGCCTGGTTGCAGTGTAAACCACAGGTTGGCTCTGTGAGTGTCGAGCAAACACAAATGTGCCTGAGCGAGCATCTACAATAGTAATTGGCTAGCCACCCTAGTAGATGAGTGTCCTTGAATACAAGTGGCCAGCTATTACATATATATATATATATATATATATATATATATATATATATATATATATATATATATATGTATGTATGTATGTATGTATGTATGTATAGAGAGAGAATGAAGGGACACATGCAGTGTGGATATAGGTATCAACATTGGAAGGTGACTCTTAGTTTCACACCTGACTATGATCTTCAGGCCAGTCACCATACATTGTTTATTCTTATATCCATACTGCTTATATTTAGATATGCTCTCTGCTGTGTGGTGTCATGGATATCAGCTCAGAATGAGAAATTAGAGGCCTGAGTTTGAATTCTGGTCAAGTTTATTACATTCACATAAATGCAAATAGCCTTTGGAAAGGTATGAATCCATCTCTTCTCCTCCCAGCTATGGGTTCAATAGCAGGACAGACAGGGTACTAAAGACTTGGTTGGTAAAATCTTCTACCTAATCAGTCATGAATCAAAAGAGACATGATAGCCAAAGATTGTAGTATATATGTCTGACTGATAGATATGATTCATAAGCAAATAAATAGGCAGATTCAAATATACGTAAATTTACTGAAATTGAAAGAAATTCGATTCTATGAAGAACTAATTTATGTTCTTTCTTATTTTTACAACAAAATGAAATGATTTTAAATCACCAAAATGCTACCATGTTTTCTCACATTAAACAGTGATTATTTTACTATTAAGAAAAGGAAAAAAAAAGATAAAAGAAGCCATTTTAGTATTTGAAGCCTTGTTCTTTATCAACACATCTCTCATGTTATGGATTCACATTCACTGAACCTGCAAATGCTTGTAGCAAAAATTTTTCTTCTCTTTATGTTTGTTCTTTACAGAAATATGAAAATAATAATTTTTTTTCACACGTTTAAAATTCTTCAAATATTTTCTTTAAATATTATTTTAAAGAATAAGATAAACAAGTACACCTTTTATCTGTTAAGGAATATAATCATGAAATCATTTCATCTGGTAGTGAAATATAATCTCTAATGTGATTAAAATTGTGTATGTTAGGAAATGCATCCTATTGCCAAATTTCATTCATGTTTACTATTATTATTATTTGAGAATATTTTTTTTATAATGTTTTCACCAATTAAGCGATAATTTTAAAGTTTCTAATACAAAAACAGTGATATAATTTATAATCTAATGATATGTATTTCATTTTATATTCTAATTTGACTTAATAGACATTGGAAAGTATCTGGTGACTGTCATTCTTAATCTGTCCGTGTAATTATGAAGCCATCTTTCTGATAACAGGCAATGATTATACTCTGTCCATTTTAATTGTCCAGCTTTGACAGTAGGCAATTGAAGTAGATTCATATTCATTGTAAATGCTCTGAATATTTCAATAAGCATGTTTATCAGAAATATTTCAAACTGTCAACCTCAAGACTCCACCTTATAAATAATGATTTAGAAGCCATTTGTCTGAAATATATAAAAGTTTATGCCAGAATTATTAACAAACAATGTTCAATGGCATTTCCAACTTTATTTCTCATTATTTCTCTTTTCAGAATGTCATGCATGACAGCAGCAGTAGCAGGCAGGCAGGCAGGCAGGCAGGCAAAAAGAACATTAGGGTTAAGGTTCTAAGTTCTTGGTTTAGAATTGTCTCATAGCATTGGTTCATGAATTTAGCAGTATACAAATTGTGAGTTCAATCCTTGGATCAGGTAGTACAGACATTCAGTGAAACAAGGTAAAAAGTAATTGAGCAGTGTAAAGAAAAGAACAAGATGAAGTATTGTTTGACATGCATAGTGGAATGAGAACATATTTCTCATGTAGATTAAAGTGTTCAGTTTGAAAGTTCCTTGAAGGTTACCCAACTTGACAGACAGCTGAAGAAGGATGTAGGGTATAATGGCCAAAATATTTTGGTAACAACAAAGATGAGGATATTAGTTCAAATGAAATAATGTAAATGATAAAATACATGTAATTGCTTATGTTCTATCTGTTGCAACTAATTCTTATCAGAGCTTCATACAATGATGGTATACTGCAATATCTCATTGAAACACAGGTTCTCATATGATCACTGAAGTTAAGCAATGTTGAGCCTGATCAGTACCAAGGATGAGTGACAGCTTACCAAATGTGGTAAGCTTGGGATTGGAAATTGGAGAACAGATGTCTGGTGAAGTTTTTACTACCACCCATTTTAGTTTCCTGCATTTTGGCTCCCCCCCATTTTAGTTTCCTGAATTTTGGTTTCATTCATTTTAGATTCCTTCAATTTAGTACCCTCCATTTTTTTTCACTTTAGTTCCCTCCAATTTAGTACACTCCATTTTGATACAATCCCATTTTAGTTTCATCTATTTTAGTTCCTGCCATTTTAGTTTCATCCACTTTAGATTCATCCAATTTAGTTTCCAGAATTTTAGCTGATTCCATTTTTGTTTCTTCCATTTTAGTTCCTTCCATTTTAGATTTCTCCAATTTAATAGCTTCCATTTTAATTACCTTTATTTTAAATTCCGCAAATTTAGAACAATCCATTTTGTTACCCTCCATTTTAATTCTCTCCATTTTAGTTTCCTTCAATTTAGTAAACACCATTTTTATTCCCTTGATTTTAGTTCCTCCCCATTTTAGTTTCCACCATTTTAGTTCCCTCCATTTTAATTCCACCATTTTAATTTCCTCCATTTTAGTTTCCTCTATTTAAGATTCCTCCAATTTAGTACTCTTCATTTTCTTTACCTTCATTTTAGTTCCCTCCAATTTAGTACACACCATTTTGGTAGCCACCATATTAGTTCCCTCATTTTAGTTACCCCCCATCCTCCATTTCCATTCCCTTCATTTTAGTTTTATCTATTTTAGTTTCCTTCCATTTTTGTTTCCTCCAATTTTAGTTTCCTCCAATTTAGTTCTCTTCATTATATTTGCCACCATTTTAGTTTCCTCCAATTAAATTCCCACCATTTTAGTTGCCTTTATTTTAATTCCCTCCAATTTAGTACACACCATTTTGGTAGCCACCATTTTAATTCCATCCATTTTAGTTCATTCCATTTTAGTTCTCTTGATTTTAGTTACAACTATTTTATTTTTCCTCCAATTTAATACACTCTATTTTAGTTCCCCCACATTTTAGTTTTCTTCAATTTAGTAAAGACTATTTTAATTCTTTTGATTTTAGTTCCCTCAATTTTACTTTGCTTCATTTTAGTTCCTTTCATTTTAATTTCCTCCAATTTATTACACACCATTTTATTTCCATTCATTTTAGTTTCCTCCATTTTTTTTCCCTCAGTTTTACTTCCTTCCACTTTAGTTTCCTCCAACTTAGTATACACCATTTGTAAACACTTCATTTTAGTTCTTTCCATTTTAGTTTCCTCCATTTTAGTTCACATCATTTTAGTTCCATCTATTTTAGTTTTTTCCAATTTAGTTCCATCTAATTTAGTGCCCTCGATTTTTTTTCCTTTAAATTTAGTTTCCTCCAATTTAGCAAACACCATTTTAGTTTCCCAATTTTAGTTTCCTCTATTTTACTTCTCTCAAATTTACTTTCCTCCATTTTCTTTTCCTCTAGTTTAGTAAGCATCATTTTTGTACCCTTTATTTTACTTCTCTCCATTTTGGTTCCCTCCATTTTAGTTTCCTCCAGTTTCATTCCCAAATTATATTTTCCCCATTTTAGTTCCCTTCAATTTAGTTCCATCTATTTAGTTCCCTCTAAATTAGTACCCTCCATTTAGGTTCTCTCTAATTTAGATTGCTCCATTTTAGTTTTCTCCATTTTGGTACACATCATTTTAGTCCCTCTTTTTTGTTTCTTCCATATTACTTCCCTTCATTTTAGTTCCATCTGTTTTATTTTCTTCCTATTTAGTTCTCTCCTCTTTAATTCACTCAATTTTAGTTCCTCCATATTTATTTCCTCCATTTTATTTCTTTCATTTTAATTTCCTGCCTTTTAGTATGCACTATTGCATTCCCTCCATTTTTCTACACACCATTTCAGCTTCTTTCATTTACTACCTTCCACTGTTATCCACTGTCATCTGCATATCATCTGTTGTTAAGATTATCGGCACCAATATTGAATCCTTGTAGGTCTTCTAATTATTTCAGATTCATCTCACTGTGTAGGTTGAATAAGTCCATTGCAAAGACACATACCATCATCAACATAAAAAGAAAATTGGAAGGCATTATGAAAATTCCCCAGGAATGGTATAAGCAAAAACTACAAATGTTGCTAAAAGGTGGCAGTGTTAGCATGCTCTGTGTTTACCATCCATACCAGTACAAGCCAAATAGACTAGATATAATAATAATAATAATAATAATAATAATAATAATAATAATAATAAAAGACGTAAAAATTATCCTTTGGCCATACTCTTTGATAGAAACATTTCAGCAAAAATATTTAACAAATTATCAAAATATTATGAACTGGAAATAGAAATATCAAGAATATGGTTTTAAAATAACCACCATTCCAATTATAATAAGAGTACTAGGATTAAGAATACAAATACACACATTAAGAAAACCCCAATAAACCAATCCCTATCTGTGTGTTTTATTCTAGTTCCAAATTAATTTAGACATGAAATATAAAAATGATTGGACAAGGAGCAACCTTCATTGGAAGAAATGCCAACATTAATTCCTATGCAGTGAACAACAAGCTGTTGCCAGTGACAGACATTACAGTGTTACATTATTATGGGATGTCACCATCCACACTGATTGCACCCACAAGCCAAATAGACCAGATATAATAATAATAACTAGTTTTAACCTGTGAACATTTCATGGTTTTTCTATTTAAATTTTCTGATAAATCTTCTTTTAACTCTTAAGATAATGATTGAGTAAGCTAAGTTCTATGACAATAAAATATCTGTAGAAATTCCCCTATCACATCATTAAATATTTGAGCTTAACAACCTTAACAAAATATTGCAATAACAATCATAAATATGAATGCTGGTTGTTATTTTAAGAAGTAAGGGGGTACAAATGAAAAGATTTCAAATTGACAACTCTTTTCCATTTCACTGAAACAACCATTAAACACTTCTATCTTCTTTTCTTTCTTTCATTTTCTCACTGAAACTCTTTCCACGTGATCAAAGTGTGGAAAAGTCCATTATTTATGAGATATTGGCAGGACGTAATGGTCATGCGAACTAACAGGAGGGACAAACACAATAATAATGAGATAATAAAAGACTTCCAAAAACATAAGTGCTGTCCCTTAGATGTGGCCATCTTGTTTGATACAAAAAATCTCTGGAATAGAATTTGACAAAGTCTCAAAATATAAGAATCTGGTAATGGAAATTGCAAGAATGTGGCTTTAAAACACAAATACATCAAATTCCATTAATAATAGGAGCACTAGGAGTAATTGAAAATGTATATTGATGAATACATTAACACGACAGTAGGAAAGCCCTCACTATTTGAGAAAAAAAAGTCATTCCATTTATAATAATAAATATTTACACTAAGAGCAATTAAAAATGTATACTGATGCATACATTAAAAAGATGGCAGGAAAGCCCTTACTATTTAAGATATAGAAGTTTCTGCTCATGAGCACCACTCACATACACAGGAAAATTTTTCAATTTCATAAGCTCAATAACATATATTCACGTGTACTACTAGATTAGCAATTAGTTCTCATTATTTTACTGATGAAATAGATAGATAAAACCATTAGTTCTATTCTAATAGTTTCTTTTTTCACATTTTAAATACAATATCAATCGCCATCTCCTGTAACCCCTTGCATCTTAGCGGTGTTATTGCATTGCTTGGGGATGAAACAATTAAATAAAAAACTTAATAAGAAAAACCTTCCTTTACACCAGGTCTCATGTAAAAGACTTAATTCTACGAAACAGAAAAAATAGAAATGATGATGATGATGATGATGATGATGATGAATTTCAGTGTAATTTTCTTGTGTGGATTTTAACAAAAAAAAATTGTGTGTTCAGGTACCAATTTATAAGCACCACCTCAGCTTTCCTCTAATTCCATCTATAAAAGCCTAAAAAAAGGAAAAATTTCCTACTTTTTAGGTTGTATTTGTAAAATAGCAGAAATTGTTTTGTACAGAGACCCGGATATAGTGATATGGTCATTAACCGTAAAACTTTCCCTGTGTAAACACTCTAAAGCTACAGGCTTGTATTGATGCCAAGTCTAAAATGACCAAAATCTATTCAAGTGAACCTGTTTAAAGAAGTTAGGCTCAAGTTACTGCCAAACTAGACGTTATGAATACAATGGCATTCAGCTGAGTGAGTGGCCTGTTTAGTAACTGTATGTATGGCAACCTGGTTTGGTAGCAGTAGACAACACAACATTTAAATGACAGGCAGGATGTTTAGCTTGAAAACTGATTGGAATTTTCTTGGTGTAAACAATTGGTTTAGTCTTGATGAGACAGCTTTATCTGTGGGTTTGGAATTTGTACTGCCTTCAGCATATCCAAACTTATAATTTAATCTGATGACATGAATTATCTCAGTTGGTTATTGAATGAAAGTCTAATTTAAACAGTATGAAGATGGAATGAAAATGACTTTGCTGCAGTCATTACTCCTATTGGGTAAAGCTGCTATCTTAAAAGTTTTTAAGGTAAGAATAGAAAGAAAAAATATGCTGAATAGATGATAAGGCAAAGTTTAACAAATATAACTGCAAAAGAAATAGTATTTTTTCTTTTATTTTCTATTACTCTATGCTCCCTTGGCATTTTTTTAAAAAAAAAAGGTTATTTTTAGAGTTTTGATAAAACCCAAACTGGATTTGTACAAGATTATAAAATTATGTGAACCAACTACAATCCAATATTTATTATTTAAATGCAATATTTATTATTTACCATGTAGGGGTAGAGAAGGGGTAGAGAAGGCACTTATCTCTCTTTGGTAGAGATAAGCCATGTGGTCACATGATGACCACTTCATACAGTGACCAAAGTGGCAGTCATTTTCATGAACAGCAACCGAACAAAATCAGGCACCCCAGCTGCTTACAAGCTTTGGGACATAAATGAATCAGGCCCATTTAAATCTGGAGACCTAAAAATAGTTTCTCCAGGTCTGGAATATCTTCAAATAATATGTAAAACATTTCTTTTAGTTTGTCCTTATACTTTGCTTTGCTATGTAGATATATGTGATATATAGTTCTCCATGTTGGAGATGTATATATATATATATATATATATATATATATATATATATATATATATTTAATTAATTCATTGAGTCTGATAGAAACCTCAACAGAATGCAGAAAGCACTGGACGGCCGTTTCGTCCTATATTTGGGACTCATCAGCAGTGTGCATCCACTACCGAGAATTGAAACCCTGACAGTTAGGTTGTCAAGCAAACATCATACCAACTGTTCCAAATGGGCCTCGGTGACGAAGAGATTCCAAATCAGACTCAACTTAGCGCCGCTTGCACACATATTCCGTGGCGGAACTCAACTGAGTTCTCTGTAACCATAGGACTGTGCCCCCTGGAGCCACATTCTAATGCTCCAGTTGGTAGCGGCTTGGTGAGAGTAGTCGTTGCCCTCACCACATAAATTTATGAAAATAATTTAAGAGGTGAGGAAAAAAAAAGTTTAAATCCAGTTTAATGCTTAAGTTTCTTAAAATTCTAAAAATAGATTTTTAAAGCAATTAAAATTGCTGAGATGTATTCAGTCATCATGCACCGTCATTTATCATTCTTTTGACACTATTTTTTAAAGTTATATTTTGTTAAACGTTTTTGGAAGCTAGAACAACCATTCCTCTACATGATTGCATATAGAAGAGTAGAATTGTAGAATTGATTTTGAAAGAATGTTGCAAAGAAAATAAATTGTATATTTTTGATGTAATGGAATAACCTGTCAGCCAATGAGTGACTACAGAGCCTAGCTGCAACCTGTTCCAGCTAAACAGTCGAACTCTGGACAAGGCTCTGCTGAAGGGCAGAGTCTCGTTTGGGGAAGTAGACTGCCCCTTAACCCGTTTATGCGGGTTCAAAAAGGGAATATTTTTGGCCAAGCCTACGGGCTTGGAGAACACACATTAAACTGGCCTTGTGCCACATGCAACCCTCGTGAGGAAGTAACTAAATATTCTAGCTGCAATCTGTTCCAGCTAAACAGTCGAACTCTCTCTCTTTGGGCAGAGAAGAACTCGGATGAGGCTACGCCAAATGGCAGAGTCTCGTTCGGGGAGGTAGACTGCCCCTGAACCCATTTATACGGGTTCAAAAAGGAATATTTTTGGCTGAGCCCACTGGCTTGAAGAACCCACGTTAAACCTGGCTATGTGCCACATGAAACCCTGGGGGGGGGGGGAGAAATATACTAACTGCGATCTGCTAGACGGTCAAACTCT
Source organism: Acanthosepion pharaonis (assembly GCA_903632075.3). Lineage (NCBI taxonomy): Eukaryota > Metazoa > Mollusca > Cephalopoda > Sepiida > Sepiidae > Acanthosepion > Acanthosepion pharaonis. The sequence goes on from CAHIKZ030003097.1 coordinate 261,580, forward strand.
CTGCCTCTAAGCAGAGAGTAACCTGGACGAGGCTCTGCCGAAGGGCAGAGTCTCGTTTGGGGAGGTCGACCAACCTGATCCCATTAAATGCAGGTTCTATATGCATTTTTTGGGCCAAGCCTATTGGCTTGAAAGACCCACGTTAAACCCGGCCTTGTGCCACATCTACCTTCATGGAGGTTGCGACAACCTTGTGCATAACTTACCTTTATTCTTATTGTTCTGGTTTTTTACAATAAACCTTTATTTTATCCACCTTGTTTTTCAAGTATATATTTCTATTAGCATGGAATATAACAATTTTTATCACAAGTATCAAGTGACATATAAAATTTTTAACTTCACTATATCTGGATTTCTTTTAGAATTTTTCCACCATTATAAAGAACAATTTAAACCTACATAAAAAAATGTTTTCTTTTAATTGGAAATTGTCACTTTATTTAATATGATCAAAATGCAGTGTAAAGTAAATCTGTTACACAACACGTTTAGTTAAAAAATGTTTTTATCATATTCCTACGGGGCTGCAGATTGAATGTTGTTATTTTTATTTATCAAACCAGAACAGATCAAAATAAAATGAGAAGAGATGAGAATAAAATGAGAAGAGATGAGAATAAAATGGGAAGAGATGAGAATAAAATGGGAAGAGATCAGAATAAAATGGGAAGAGATGAGAATAAAATGGGAAGAGATGAGAATAAAATGGGAAGAGATGAGAATAAAATGGGAAGAGATCAGAATAAAATGGGAAGAGATCAGAATAAAATGAGAAGAGATGAGAATAAAATGATAAGAGATCAGAATAAAATGGGAAGAGATCAGAATAAAATGGGAAGAGATCAGAATAAAATGAGAAGAGATGAGAATAAAATAAGAGATGAGAATAAAATGGGAAGAGATGAGAATAAAATGAGAAGAGATGAGAATAAAATGATAAGAGATGAGAATAAAATGGGAAGAGATCAGAATAAAATGGGAAGAGATGAGAATAAAATGGGAAGAGATGAGAATAAAATGGGAAGAGATCAGAATAAAATGGGAAGAGATCAGATTAAAACTGAGAAGAAATTGTGTGCCCTGATCTCCTGTCTTTCATTTTTTTCAAGTTTACCAGAGAAACAGTTTTCCAGTTTGAATGACAGCATCATTTCTGTATCATTTCTGAAGTTAAGAAAATCAGTGATTAACTTTTGCTGTATTTCAAGTTCACTAAAATAAGAATAAAAAATAAAAAAAGTGAAAATGTATAAAAGTAAGAAGATATAAACAATAAAAACCTTTTCCACTTATGCTATTTTGCATCAAGGAGGAGTTTTTTGAAAGATATCTGACTTGCATTTCTTTGATTTTTTATTAAGAAAAAATTCTTACAATGAAGAAAACAAATAGGAATAGACAAATTAATTAGGTAAAAATTGGGGAGAAAAATAATGATGAAAAAAGGGGTAATCAAGAAGCAGGAGAGAGGGGGAGGAAGAAAAGAAGATGAAGAAGAAGAAAAAGAGAGGAAGTGAAGAAGAAGAAGAAGAAGAAGAAGAAGAAGAAAGAGGAGGAGGAAAAGAAGAAAGAAGTGAAGGAGGAGGAAGAGGGGGATGATGATAATGACAAGAAGGCGAAGTAAGAGAAGAAGATGAAAGAAGAAAGAAAAGGAAGTGAAGAAGATTAAATGAAAAAGGAGAAAGTGAAGAAGAAGAGGAGATTCAGAAGGATGATGAGTACGAGAAAGAAGAAGAAGAAGGAGGATGAGGAAGAAGAAGAAGAAGAAGAAGAAAGATGTGGAGGATAACAAGGTGGAGAAGAAAGTGAAGACTAGAAAAGGTATCTGAAAAATAAGACAAACACAAAAGATTGAAGAGAAAAAATAGAAAGAAAGTGAAAATGAAGAGGGGGAAGATGAAAAGAAAAATGAAGCAGGAAAAGGAGGAATTGGAAGAAGAAAGTAGAAGTATGAAAATGAAAAGGAGAAAAAGGAAGAGAAAAAAAGAAAGAGAGAAGAAAAGGAAGAAGATGACTGAGTGTCGTTCATATCACAGTTTTTAACATGTCATGATCATTCAGAAATGGCATTAGACAAGGAATTAAAAATAAGGCAAGAAAAAGAATGAAATGAAACTGCAGCAAAAAAATAAAAAATATTGAATGAAAAGAATAACATGAAAAATATAAGAAAAACAAAATAAAACCCCAGAAAACAAAAGAAAATCTCATTAGACTGTATTTGACCAAAACTGGTAATTAGATCAAGTTTCACTTTCACTTTCAGTCCCTACTAATAGAAACATGTTTGCTACGCATTTGATGAGCCTGAAACCAAAATTAGAACCATGCTTTTCAGAGTAACATTAAAAAAGAACAAAAGAAATTCTGAAATCCATCATTGGCTTGAGTGTGTCCTGAGATTTTAATACGATAAAAAGATAAATTAGCATTGATAATAAATGATAAAATTTGGTTTATGTCATGCTTATATACATTTTTTGTCTGCTTGATTTTGGATGGGAGATAAATGGTTAGCATTTCCTTTTAGTTAAAATAGTTTGACTTTTTTTAATTTTATCTAAAAAGATTACTTCTGAGATATACAACATTAGCAAGAACAAATTATAGTTAATATCTTCAGTTAATATATTACATAATTAAATACAAAAGGTTAATTTTTGATAAATTGTTTATGGGTAAAAATGTTACATAAATTTTCATTTACATTTCACAAATACAAATATTATATGGCTAAGGAAGAGGGATATATTTAAACACTTGAAAAAATATCTATTCAATATACAGTGGGTTGCAAAAGAATACACCCACTGAGCAAAAATATACAGTGTGTTATGAAAGTGTTCACATATGTAGCAAAAATATAAGCAGATTTAATTTACACATTTTTGATAAAAAAATTAACACTTACACAGAGAAAAATATTTTTAAACATACTTTGCAGAATAAAATGCATTGATTTAACTTTATTTATTATCTTAAAACTAATGGTGTCTTTTTATTTTCTGTCTTTTAAATATAAATATTGTTCAGTTCTTTTCATGGAGTTCCAACTAAATGAAAACATGTTACATTCTCACAACAACAAACTAACTTTATTCGTATAAAAATCTATGCCTTTTCTCTTTATGTGTAGTTATAAGTAAATAAAAGTAAATAACAAAACGACCAAAATTTCACAATCTCTAAAAATAGCAGGATAATAAAAATCAGCAGCAAAGCCATAATTTGACCAACCAATCAGAAAGCTTTCACAAACAAGAATGTATGAAAAGAAATAAACAAATGAGAAGGAGACCAAAATATCCCTATTTCTAGAAATAGATCGACTAACTAATCAGAGAGCTTTCACAAGCAGGATATAAGATCCAATGAGAAATAAGTAGCCTTTTCAAAACAGATTTATAGATACATATATAAACATATGGAAAATCAATCAAAACCAAAATACAATATTTGCACAACTAACTGGAGATATTACATGGTTAAATTGTTCCTTGCTACATTGCAGACAAACATACCTTCCTTCACCACATGGTCAAGTGTTGGCTACTACATTTATATACATGAATAATAAATAATAATATCTGGCCATTCGTATTTGATGATACCCATCTACTAGGGTGGCTAGCCAATCCCTTTTGCAGACTCTGGCTCAGACACATTTATGTTTGCCCAACACCCACAGAGCCCACCTGTGGTTTATACTGCAACTATGCTGAGCAGACCTTAGTTACAGTTTCTGGGAAAGAGTGTGTTATTTAGCATGATCAACAATTTGAACAAGGCCAGCACACTCAAGCCCTCAGCCACGATGACTTGTGGCTTTATGCTAACACAGCTATCAATGACCCTCAAGAGTTTTGTCTACCCAATTTCAATAACAAGGCTTGGGTCAACCCATGGTATGGGTTTTCCAAAGGTGCTGCATGCTGAGATTGACCTTGATCCATTGTGATAACATCAGAAAGTCTCCTTCCCGACAAATCGATCATTTGAACCCGGGTCTCATGGTCAGAAACTGAACGTTCTAACCACTTGGCCATGCACCCATACACACATACATATATATATATATATATATATATATATATATATATATATATTTACTCCCACCCTAATTCTTTCTCTGTTAGTCTATCTCTCTTAGACACTAGGAATTTTAAACTTGAACTCTTCAAACTTCAACTTTCACCTTATCCTTCTGCATTATTATATTGTGATATATAAAGATTTATTTTGTACTAGCAGCATGGCCCGGTGTTGCCCGTGCTTGATTAAAAAATTGTATGACTCATAAAGCAATTGCTATCACTTGACTTAAAATATTTTTGCCCTCCTTGCCTTTAAAGGAGTGCCCTTTGCCATGCTGATCTTGCTACATGCCTTACTTCTTGCCTATCTCACACTGCAAATTTTTTCTAAGCTCTATACTAAACATTAAATCTGTTATGAAAAAAGAACTAAACAAAATGAACAAAAAATGATCAGCTTTAAAAAAGGACTCATAACTGGAAAAACCGAATGAAAAAAGAATGTTAACAACAAATACTTTTTCACACCCAACCCAGTTCTGCGGAATCAGAATCAACATTGAGTTTAAGCAAGCGAATGAGCCAATTGGAGTAAAGTGCCATGCAGATTTAAATTTTTCCCACTTGTGACAAATGCAGCTATCGATTTTTTTTGAATGCTAGCATGCTAGTTAACATTTGTGTCAGTCAGCTGTTGGCTCTCATGCTGGCCAATAGAATCTTCCTGCCTATTCGTGGCAGCCAGCTATTGGTTCTCACTCTGGCTAGTAGAAAATAGATGTAAACTACATGAAAACTGCCGTAGAAGCATGAAAAAATCGATTATTTCCACTATTGATGGGAGTTGAGAAATGCAAAGTCAGTCTTGGCCTTCCAGCTAACTTGGAGCATGTGCATGTAGATCTTGGTGCAAATCCGTCGAAAATTGCGGCTGTGCATTTGTTACACACACACACACTGCCTTTTATAGATAGAGATTATTCAACCATTTGTGCATTACATTTTAAATCATTACACAAGGCCAATGTACATCAAAATCAAATACATTGAGAATGAGAATGGATTTTGTCAGAAGATAAACAAAACATCAGTCAGTTATACGCCATCCATGATACACACTTGCGTGATCATGTCTCTTTTGATTCAGTAATGACTAGGCAAAAGATTTTTCTTCAATAGATTGCCATTTTCATCAAATGTAGACTGGTTTCCAACCAAGGCTATGGGACCCAATCCGTCCTGCTATTCAACATGTAGCTGATGGATTCATACTTTTCCCAAGGAGATTTGTGTGTAAGTGAATGTAATGAACCCAACTGGAATTTGAACTCGACTCTCTCTGATTTCTCATGCTGAGCCATTGTCCATTATACCACACCATACAATGAGTGATTAGAACATTCACATTCTGACAATGAGACCCTGGTTTAAATCTCACCATGGTTGATTTGTCAGGAAGGAGATTTCTTAACGTTATCAGTCTGTATGGGCAACGATCCCAGCATGTGGCATTTTGGAAAGTACCTGAAACTATACCATGGGTTGACCCAAGCCTTGTGAGTAAAATTGGATAGATGGAACCCTTGGGTGTCATCGATAGCTGTGCTAACACAAAGCCACAAGTCATCGTGCCTGAAGGCTTGAGTGGGTTGGCCTTGTTCAAATTGTTGATCATGCAAGATAACACACTCTTTCCCAGAAACTGTAACTAAGGTCTGCTCAGCATAGTTGCAGTATAAACCACAGATGGGCTCTGTGGATATTGAATAAATATAAATGCACCTGAGCAAGTATCTGCAATAGGGATTGGCTAGCCACCTTGGTAGATGGGTATCCTTGAATACAACCAAATAACTCCAATACATATATAACTAAATTCCTTCCCTCATTCTCTCTTGTATGCGTCTACAATACATATCCTTTATACATATATGTGTATACATATGTGTGTATGTGTGTGTGTGTGTGTCTATCTCATTTGCATTCGCTTGACACAGTTGCACCTAATTTTATATTTTATTTAAATTAGTTAAGTAGCAGCAGTTGTATATCCCTGGTTTGCAGTTATTGCTTTGAGCCATTTTCTGTAACTCTTCCCAACCCTTAACAAAATTCTTTTGAATTCTTGGCCTGCTCTTCCTTTTAAATGACCTTCAAACCATTAATGCATCTTAGGTACCCTTTTATCCATTTGATCCTCAAGCTTTATCCTAAATTTTCAATTGGATTCAAATCAGAATATTGACTCGGCCACCAAATCACATCTACATTGCTCTGAACAAACAACTCATGAATTAGCAAAATGCCTCGAGTCATTATCTTGTTGAAAGATCTAGTCTACTTCAATATCCAACTGTTGCAGGAAAGAGAACAAGTTAGCTTCCAAAATACTCTAATATGTCACTTATTTCATAGTCCCTCCAATCATGTGACTCCATTTGAAAGAGAAACATCCCATAATACTTTCATTGTTGAGCTATACTGTTTAGTGGTGATTTTTTTTCATCCAAGTATATTTTTAATCTTCCCACTGAGAATTGTGTCACTGAATTCTCTTCTTGGGTGAAAGCCGGCATCAAATGTTTTGTGTCATCACAGAAATACCAAGTGAAACCATAATCTTCTCCTTGGTTTACTCCTGCTTGTTCAGCTTCTATAGCCCACAGGAATCACTTCTTCCAGCTATACCAATGTGACAATTCCAATCATAACAGATATCTCTTTGTATCCACTTGTAATGCATAAAGGCGTGTCATCAATGAGGCAAAGTTATTATTTACTTATAGAACGAGACATTTTATAGCCAATCACAAGTTTGGTTCTGGCATCTCTGTAAGAGTGTAGTAAACAAGAGTAAATACTCAATCTATCCCCTTTTCAATCGGTGTGAAGTTTAGTGATCTACTGTAGATAAAGCAAATGCTTTGTTTGGAAATTGCCTTCAAACTCCACTCATCAGGAGTATCTTTGCCTGATTTTCCTCCAAGAACTGAATCTCTACTGAGTGATATACTCATAACTCCATACCTGCTTTCTGCTATCATCTCTAAAAAAAAGGCTTTTGTGGATTTGATGGCATCCCCAAAATAGTCCTAAAGAAAGGTGCACCTGAACTGGCTCCTGTTCTCCCCAAACTCAACAGTAAATGACTTGCTGCTTATTGTTTTCCAGCTTGTTGAAAATCTTCTGTAGTTCCTGTTTTTTTGAACTCTTGTGAATCTTATGATTCCTCAAATTATTACCCTCTTAGTCTTTTACATTTTTTTGGCAAAGTACTAGTGGTTCTAATCAACACTGGATTGGTTAAGCATCTCACTTCACACTGCCTTCTTTTGGAGAATTAGTATAGCTTTTGTTTCTACAGGTCTACTGCTGATATATAAACAGTTATTACTGAATTTGTTTATCTGGCTTTGGATAAGAACAGCAAAATTGAACTGTTGACTTTAGAGATCACAAAGGCATTTGACAGGCCTTCTCCACAAACTCAAGAGCTATGGTGTATTTGGAAAAAATATTTGGTTTAATCCAATTATTTTTAACAAATAATATAATGAAAGTCATATTGAACGGACACATTTCTAGATCATTTCACATTATTGCCTTGGCCCCATCATAAACCTTACCGATGTCATCAGTTTCCAACTATTTCTGCTGATGACAACTATTTACTCCTGTCTTAGTAGCAAGTCTGATAAGTCCAACACAGTAAAACTGACAGCTGCTCTCGAAAATGACCTCCAATCAGTGGTTAACTATGGCAAATAAAATTTAACATATTCAAAACAAAATTGCTATCATTTAATTACTACAGAGAACATTTGTTGCTTTTCATCAGCATGGCTGATGCTAACCTCTAAGAGAGCAGTTTTTCCTGACATGAATTGAAGTGATTATATTGAAACAATTGCAAAGTCTACTTCACCATGTTCTGCCAGACAATTGTACTTGTCAGAATCCATTGTACACATTTATAAATCTACCATTCCTCCATGCATTGAATATTGCTGCCATATCTGGTCAGGCGATTCTACTATATAAAGGGTATTTTATTAAGATGGATTATATATAAGGGTGTTTCATTAAGATGGATCAAAGTCAGCAGTAAATAAATCAGTGTTATTGGGGAAAATTTACTTATTCCTCTATTGGATCATGTTATTTAAGTCATGGCAATTATGTGTGAAAAATAATATTGTCCAAATATCTGCCTAATCTGAAAGAAAAAGAAAAAATTATTAGACGCTTAAACTTAATTCCCATTTAAAATCACCCCAAGTTATTGGAACACCTTTTATCTCAAGATTCTTGGCAAAATGCAAAGATGTGTCTGTCATGTAATTGGTCCTGACCTGGCATCATGGCTTCAGTAAATTCCTTGAATTATTATCTTACTTTAGGTGAAAGGATTAAAAAAAAACATGACAAAAGCTTGGCTATGACAAAAAAATTCCATTTTTGTTTTATCACATCAAAGAACATGTTTAATTAAATCTGTTACATTGTATATTAAAATTATTCTGAATTGTATGTTTGAAAATGTGTATTTTGTTGTAGAAATTGTTAAACTTTTCAAATGCATAATATTTATGTACCCATAAGCTAATGTGGACATTTTAGTGACCTCATCAGAAGTTGAAATCAACACTTCTCACATGAAACTAGGTGAAGTACAAGTTTTTGTCTGGAAGAGGATAGCAAAAGCATACCATGTATTAATAAGTTGTTAGATGAGTAACATATGAAAGACTATTTTTATGACTCTTTTTGAAACTTCTATGAAAAGTACAATCTGATGTTTGGGAACTAACAGACAGAATTATAATTCCAAATAAAATGGACTCCAAAGCTTTACACTAATTTCAATCAATTTCCTTGTTCTTTCCTTGTCGCTTAGATTATTTTTGGTTTATTTCAATGAAAAAATTTGTTGTTACCAATAAAGTCATGGATTCATCAGCCTAGAAAACTTGAATTCCTTATTTTCAAACAATGCATTGTAAATGATTTAGGCATTGTGAATGATTATGAATTAGTGGAATGTGCTGATAAAAATGGCAGTAGAAGTCCGGATTCTTGAATCTTTTAGAAGTTTTATATCAACCTACTTCCAATATATATGCATGAGATTTTCAAATACAAAAATTGTATATCAGTATTAGGACGGTTTGCATAATTTCTTCAATACTTTTAGTATTTGTAATACAGTAGTCCACTGATATAGTGTGGGCCTTGGGGTCCAAGATAGTCAACCCATGCTGCAAGTGAATTACGATAGCTGTGGGGGATGTGAGTGATAATAGGAGATTGAATACCTACCTGATTTTAGGGCCCTATTTGCCCTATTTCGTGATATATACCATAGATAATTGTTAAGAAAGAACCTCAAACAATTATATGAATTTTTGCCAATGATTCCATAAGAAATTTCAGATAATTTGCTTTTTAAACTGCATGCTAAGAATCTAATAAAAATTTCCTGAACAGTTGTCTTTTATTCTAAATTTACATGCATAATTCGAAAATAACAAAGAAATTTTTATAAAATCTACCATTTTGGAGTTATCAACAATAAAATTTTGGACTCATTCATGTTGTTGTTGGCTACAGCACAGCAGCCATTATTGGCATTGTTTGTATCAGTTCATGTGCAATAATTGAGACAAGTGAATGTCTATTCTGACTCCTAATTACTACATACTATTTATATTTGTTTATTTATGAGAGATTCTTGATGTCTACTGTTGGACAGTCAAATTGAACATGATCAACCAGAGAAAAGTAATTCTATTTGTACCCTATCCATGCTATTTGATTGCAGTGATTGAATTCCTATTAATTAGTCCAATATTACAGGAACTCTTTGATCGTGTGCGAAATAGAAATATAAAGTAATCATGTGTAATTATTACCAATACAATTGGATTAGGTGTGAAATGGCCGAGGTGTTAAAATTTTGCAAAATTTGGGTTGTTTGATCATCAGAACCAAGATAAAACATGTGAAAAAAAGGGGGGGTAATTATTAAAACAAATTAAGATCCATTTGATGATTGCTGTTTCTTTGTCTATCATGAAGAAGATGGCCCAGAAATCTGTAAAATAGGGTGGAATTTTTAAAAAAGTGAGCGATATTGAGGGTACGAGAGCAAAATCTTTGGGTCCGCTACACACCTGTGGTACACTAGGTACTGCAGTAAACTGGTTTGCCTAATAGTGGTGTACTACAGTATTAGATAATCCTGGAGGATGATATAGTAAAATGTGAAAAAGAATATTTTCTTTCAAATGAAATATTTGTGAATCAGGTAAAGCTCAATTCAAAAACAAAATCATTTATATCAAAGAGAATGAAATCCTTACAATCCATGAAAGAATCAATAAGTGACCCATTCCTTTCTACTCCTGATCTTACTGGAAAAACAGAATGAAATTGCTGAAAAATGACTCTGCTGATAAATGTGACATTATAAACAGAGACAAATTGTGATGTGTTCATTTTGGTTTAATCCTCTAGCTTATCACAAGGAACAAAGCATTTTATCAATATCTGAACAGACCATTGCATGTACATACCTCCTTAATAAAAATATGGCCTTATACAGACTGACATTGTTGAGACACAAACTTAATCAAACAGGAAGTTAATGGTTCAGAGTCAAAAATGCAAATGATAAATGATAATGTTCATATGCAGGTAGGCTCAGTGCAGAACTTCCATTTCTTTCAACTTAAAAAATAAGAAATTCAGATGACATATTTCAGCAAATCAGAGAGCTTCCCACCTAAAAGATTGAATAGCTGTTTGATCCAGCAACTGTGTCTAACAACATCTATATAAAGGAAAGCAGAAATAGCTTTTTCTCAACCACTGCTACTAAAAACCACGTCGGTCATTTCTTTCATATATGTTCAAGTATGCAACATGTAGGATTTAGTATCTGTCTATATTTCTGAGATGTACACTATTTACATTATCTGGACTATTGTCCTTATCCTCAAGGACACATGGCACAGTGGATAAAGGCGTTGTTTAGACCCAGTGATAAGACCCAAAGAGTGTGAGTTCAATACCCAGTTAAGGCAGTGGAGAACTTGGAAAGGGAAATTAACAGGAGATAACTGATAACTGACATCCATTAAACATGGCAAGTGGATCTAGAACAGTCTACCTCAGTGAGTGAAATAAAGGGTTCAGTTCGACATTCCAACCACCTGAAGAAAGCCTGAGCATACAATGGCTGAAACGTTGTAATAAATATGGCGATAATGATGAGGACACTAGTTTAAATAATGTAGGATTTAATTTTTCTCACCTGATAGAAACATCCTTTTCTCTCATACACACAACTACAGAAATATTATACTTTACTTTTCTTTTACATAAACATTCAATACAAAAACCAGAATACATAAATTAATCGCATATTTCTTACTAACACTTGTACAGACATTTTTGAACACTAGGAACTTTACTCTCTCATCAAAGATCAAAATTGTTGCAATATAAAATCACTGTTATTGAATGTAATTTCTGTTCTCTGTGTTCTTTTACATCTATTTGTTGTGGAATTAGTACAGAGGCCATAATCCTGCAATTTTATCTCCAGAATTTATTTTACATATCTATAAATCTACCATTGACCCAGGGTTAGAATATTACTGCCACATATGGTTTGGTGCTCTTGCTTTTTACTTTGAGCTCCTTGATAAAATCCAAAGAAGAATCAGTAATATTAGTGGTCCTGATCTGGCATCTCAGCTTCAGTCACTTTCCCACAGAAGTAATGTTGACTCTTTTTGCCTTTTCTATAAATACTTTCATGATGACTGTTCAGATGAGCTCTTCATTATGCTATCTAGCTTTTATGAATTTATCTTGGTGTCAAGTTCTCATCAATTTACAGTTAAGCTAAGCTAGATGTAGCTATAAATTCAATGCTAACAGTTTCTTTTCTCACATTTCTCTCTTATGGAACTCCCTCCCAGCTCCTTGCTTTCCAGTCAACTTTAATCTGCAAGAATTTAAATGCAATGTCAATTACTATCTGCTGTCCTCCTAATTCCTCTTTCCTCTTCCTGTTCATTAGTAATGTTTCTGTTCTTAATTCTTCCACACCCAGTAACCCCATGTGTTTTAGTGGCTTTTCTGCTTTGCAAAAATCCCCAAAAAACAAAAAAAAACAATATCAAAGCTGAAACTATCACTAACATGATTTTTTTCTTTAGACACAAAAGGTCAATAAGTTCAATAAGGCATGACTCTAGCAAATTCTGCATGACTCTTCAAACCCATTTGTAGCAAGTGCCAAACTGTCCATTAAAACCAAATAGGAATGGAATGTAGAATATGCAAAATCATTCTTAAAGATGAAGGAAATGGTTGGCAACTGGCAGAGATGGTGTTGATTACCATCCAGAATGTTGGTGGTCAGAAGAACCCACAAGAAACAGAGGAAATTTCCTATAAAGACCAAGGAGTATATATCATTACCACTGTTGGATTTTTGGAACAGGGTGCATAGGTCAAGTGTCAAAACGTTAAAGGAAGACAATTTACCAGAACACTCTAGGACTATTAGAACAAATTTTACAATAAATTTAATAAGATATTCAATAAAATCCAATATCTTTTTTGAATTGCATACATGTGTAAATGTTATTTAATAACACAATACTAAGCTTTGGAAATGATTGCGTGCTTTGATCTGACTATTCTTTCTGTGTTTGTCATTAGCAGCCTTCAATAAATCCTTGTTATTGTAGTCACTTGATGTTTATACAAATAACCAAAACTTGGGCATTAGCAGACTTGAGGATTAATCCTCCTGGAAGCTAATACAAATAAAGATATTTAAATCTGAATTCCAAATATGTTACAAAAACACAGACACTGTATAGTGCGACATCACATGATCTATTGTATATTTTGGAACAGCTTAATATTTAACTCATCTAAATTAGAAATTATTCACAAGTTCCTTTAAAATTGTATAAAATATGGAAGACTAAATTAACCTCCAGTTTTTTCTCAGCTGTAATCTTGAAGCTATGCAGCTCTGAATCTGCAGGTTATTCTAACTCCAGAACATCAGCTTCTCTGATCTTTAACCACACATACAGCTCTCTTCAGAAATCATTTATGAATTGACTTCAAAATGTTAGCAATGAACTTTAAATAGTCTTCCAATCTAATAATTCTTAACAAATCATGTAATGAAAACTGTGTTGAACAGCCACACTTCTAGACCACTTTCACGTTAATAGAGTGGGAGGTCCCCTATGGTTCTATCCTAAATTCTTGTCTTCATCAAAGACCTTCCTGATGTTATTCAGGATTTATACTGATGCAACTACTTACTCCTATCTTAATAGTACATAAAACTGGCAGTTGTTCTTGGAAATGACCTCCAATCAGTTATTAGATGGAGCAAGAAATGTCTTGTAAATTTTCCAAAATTAATATTAAGTGTTAAATTTTCTCATCTCTCCTTCCTCACACATGATAAACACATATTACTAAAATACATCTTTACATTTCATAATATGAAACAAAAAACTTTATCTTTTATTATTGAATCTCTTTCATTAAATATTCACTACTACTTTTGCTATGCATGTCTTTGCATTATTCACTTATATTTTTGTATTCCTCTAAAATCTCTACAACAGGTCAGGTCAAAAATGTCATTTGGGGAGAGTACTAATCAAAAACCACTTCATAATTTCTTCACTGTTTTAACCAATGCCTATTGTTTTATTAGTGAATCTGCCCTGGATAATACAATATAGCACTAATTTGATATCATCATCATCTTGCGGCCTCAGCCGAGATTGAACTCACTACATCTTTCCAGTATTCCTTATCTGTCATAGCTAATACTTTGATTGGTGCAGTTCGTAATCTTGTCAAAGAGCTGAATTCTTGATGCTTCGCTAGGGCTATCAAGGGTGTTTTTATTGTGACACCAACACTAAATGGATTGCCAACCAAGGCTCAGAGAGACTCCATTCACCCTCCGCAGGTTTTGAATTCAGAGTTTTCTTTCTCCTAGACCAGTTGCCATCTAAGGCTATAGAACCCAGTTTGTCCTGCTATTTACCCATAGCTGGAGGGAGAAGAAGAGGATTCACACCTTTCCCAAGGGTATTAGCACGTAAGTGAATGTAATGGATTCGACTGAAATCCGAACTTGGCTCTCTGATTCCTCAATCCAAGCCGCTATCCATTACTCCACCGTGTCTCCTTTGATATAACCACATATAATTTGATATAACCGCATCACATATCAAGTAACCAGACATCAACAATATTGTCAGGTTGCTGGTTGGTCTCCTTGTCAATGACAACTAAAAGCTGCTCTTGAAATTACCTCAAATCAGTGGGGCAATGGCTTGTTAAAATTTACACTTCCAAAACAAAATGGCTCTCTATTAATCATCCAAGAGAATCCTTTCTACCTTCTGCCAGCATGGCTGATGCTAACCTCCAGGACAGCAATTCATTCCACCTTCTTGGTCTCACATTTTCCATTGACATGAAGTGGAAGGATTATATTGAATCAGTTAAAAAATTTACTGCTAGGAAAGTTGGTTCACTGTGTTGTGACAATTTTTTTAGCCACCTTTGTGTCTTAGCAGCCTTATTGCTTTGCTTAGGCTGAAATGAATAAAAAAATAATGTAGTAATCCAGGACGTTCAAATTAGAAGATTTAGCAGACCACATAACAGGATTACATAATTATGAAAATTCATGGCAAGGTGGGCAATGGTCAGCTTTGGAGAATATGATGATAATTATCTTGCATAAATATACACTGTTGCTTAAAGCTTCAGGTTTTGAAATATACCGCTCAAAAAATGTATTGTCTAAGGACATGTTTAGCAGCAGTAGAAGCAAATATTTCCTTACATCTATTTTCATATCATGATCAAGTGATAGGGCTTTTGTAATTTCACAATTTACAATATTAACCCAAAATATTAATCAACTTTCCCCAATTGATATCTAAATAATCTAAGTCTGAACAATGTAAATAATGTAAACAGTTACAATAGCTCATCTCAGAAATATAGATGGATATTCAAAGTAAAAGTTAGGAAGGAACCCGAACCCATCAATACTGGGAAGAGCAATAACAGCTACTGGATTTGAAAAACATATTTTCCTGAAAAAAATGTTTCAAGAGAAAGAGTTTATAAATTTCAAGTGAATTCTGTAATGGTTGCTTGTTTAATGAATGCCAAATGTTTCCTTTTGAGGAAACAGCTAATGTTACCATTACCATTATTTGTAATCAACTCAAAAACTTACTGAGTTTATGTTCTGATTATAAACTGTGAGGCAAATCTATTTTTTTTTCTGAAGTGTAAAGACAGCATTTGAAGCTGAGATCTTTATTTTTTTATATCTGAAAGAATATTTAAGAATCTCAATGGGAATCTAATCAGTTTCTTCATCTTGAAGATTTAAATTGAGTAAAGCAATACAAATGCAGAAGGATGTGTACCTATGTTTTATAGATTATGCAAATGCATTTGATAAAGAACAGTTGGAAATTACTTGTTAACCTTGATATATTTGGGAAAGATATTAGAATAATCAAGAATCTATAGTGGCAGCAAACTGCCTGCGTATGGGAAGAACATAAATTCAGAAAATATACAAAAATAGAAATTGGTGTAAGACAAGGTTGTATCTTCTCACCAGACTTATTTAAACTATACAGAGAAAACATTCTGAGAGAATTAGAATGTCCTACCAGGATTCATTATTGGTGTACACAATCTTAACAAAATATGCAGTTGACAGAGTGTTGATTGCAGACAGAGAAGGGAAACTACAAGAACTCTTACAAAAGGCAGTGAAGATAAGCGAGACGAAAAGACTAAATATTAATTGCAAGAAGATAGAATGCATGGTTTTTAACAAAAGAAACAGCTCAACATGCAAATTACAAATTGGAAATACCGAAATTCAAACAAGCACAGCAATTTAAATATCTGGGAAGTGTTTTAACAGAGGATGAAAAATATGGTACTGATATCTGAAAGTGCTTTGTGAAAGATGCCTTTCAATAGCTAAGCAAATTATTAAAAAACAGAAAATTTTCATTAAAAACAAAGAAAAGAGTACTGAATTGTTACATAATATGACAGTGAATGCTAGACAATCTTCTCACAGATAAAGAAGAAACTTAAGGTAACAGAAATGTGGTTCTACAGGAGGATGCTGAGGATAGCATAGATCGAACATGTGAGTAATGACAAAATTTTAAAGAAAATAAAACCTAAAAGGACACATATTTAACATCAGTTGAAATTTCCAGGGCACTTAATGAGAAAAGAAGGCTTGGAAATTATGATACTCATAAGAAAGATTAAATGCAAGAAGGATAAAGGAAAACAATGCTTGACCTACCTTTGATAAATGTATTGCAAAACAATCATTATGAGCGATAGCAAAAAGACAAAATTTCTTAAGTGCTGCGAAATAATAGGAAATTGTGGAGAGATATGATTGCCTATGTGCTAGAGGGACATAACACATAGAAGAAAAAGATTTGATTCCAGTCATTTTTAGATTATTAAGCAGAAAATTTCATCTTAGAGACAAACAAAAGATTCTACTTCCTTCAAGAAAAACTCATTTATTTCACTTAAACAGGATGTATTCGTAATGTCTCTTCTCTAAATAGTATTGTGCTTCAAAGCATACAAAGACAAAGTAAGGAATTTCCAAACAAACGTAATTTAAACTTACCAAAAGTAGATTTGAGCTTCACTTGAACACTTTAGAACAAATAAAAAAACTCTTCTCTCAAACTCCTTGTATCCTTGAAGCCATAATTCATTGAGTGATGCAAAAGAAATGTAAGCTGATCCTATTGTTGTGAGTCAAATTGATGTGCCAGGCTACATATGTCTGTCATTCACAAGAAAATAAATTGCAGAAAAAATTCTTTTTTTTTTATTATTTAACTCCAATTTCAAGACTTTGAGATAAATGCATTTGTCACATTCTTCTAATTATTCCAGAGTTCAAAACCGAAACATCAGAAAATTTTCTTTGAAGTGTTACTGGCACATTATCATCATGATTTCAAGATTAAAAGGAACTCTAAAAGACTTTTCGGTAAAAAAAAAGTTGATGAAAAGAAAACATGACTGGGTTTGTCTTTAAAGATGAAAATGGGAAAACATTTGATTTTTTTTTATTTTATGCATTTATTTCTCTTTCTGCATTGCATCTTCAATGTTATATCAGAGTTAAAATTTGATTTTTTATTTTATTTGTTAAAGAACAAATGATTTATAAGGACATCGGAAAGTTGTAAGAAAAATTACAAAAGTAAAGCATTGCTGTATGTTTTGTTGGTTAATCAAATGTCAATCACTTACAAATTAGTTTTTTAATTTTATTTTTGCACTGTTTAAGCACTATGTGACTGGGTGATTAGAATGTTAACATTCCAACCATAAAAGTATGGTTCAAATCTTACTCTAGGTGATTTTATAAAGTGGTGACTTCTTGGTAATATCAGTCTGAGAAGGCAATCTCAATCTGTGACACAATTAAAAAGTGCCTGGAAATCATGTCATGGGTTGACACAAACCTTGTCACAGAAACTGGGTAGACAGAACTGTTCAGTACCTGTCAAAGTATTCTAGCACCATTTGACAAGTCATTGTGACTGAGAGTTTTAGCATGTAGGCTTGTTCAAATTGTTAATCATACCAGATTATTCATTCTTTTCCAGAAACTTTAACTAAGTTACACTCAGCATAGTTGCAGTATAAACCACAGGTGGAATCTGTTGATGTTGAACAAACACAAATATGCCTTTACTAGTCACCTTAACAGACACACATACTGGGACATGATCAGCCAGCTAGCTATCTATTTAACCAATGGATATTTAACTTTTGGTCATATTCAAGGAGACGCTTATTAATGTTGGAAATTCCTTTACATTTTTTAGGCTGAAATATATGAAATTTCATCAGTTAAGAATCTACAGAAATTAGTAGAGAAATAAATCATAAACTATATTGAATGCTACTTTAAACATGAATTGGCTGATTTTCAAAGATGAAAATAGCCGGTGTATTGAATTTCATTTTCAATGTGCAGTGTCACTTCAGGACATTGGTGATTATGGCTCTCCACAACTTCCTGTCCGTTGTAGCTCTTAATAAATTTTATCTTTTTATTATCTCTCCTAAACTGAATCCATTTACACAAGCTCTCCAGGTAGGTTATGCGTTGCTTTCTTCTGTCCCTCATCTTCAATCTCCTGTGAGTGTCAGATTTTCCAAGCCCTCTTTCTTCATTATGTGCCCTTTAAATTTCAACTTTCTCTTCCTAATGTTAAGTATAAGTGTCCTCACATATTTGGTCTATGGTAGTCTCAGTATCCTTCTGTAGAACCACATTTCTGTTCCTTTAAGTCTCTTCTACAAGTGTCTTGTCCTGTTACTACTGATTTTGATTATATTCATATTGAACTAAAATATACTTATTATTATTCTTAACTGCTGTTGTCATCACCTCCACCCTGAACCGGGGTGGTAGCACCTGTTAGGGTCCCAGCTATAGGCAAATAGTGAACCCCCTAAACAAAACTCAGCAGTACATTTTTTATAATAAAATGACCAACAATACATTTTTATAGCAAAATGACAATCAATGCAATACATTTTTATAATAAAATTATCAAACAAAACATTTTATGATCTGTAAACTATGTATCTAAAATACATACCATTACCCTGAGAATATAAAATTGTGCTGAAAGCATAAAATTACATATAAAATATTCAGATTTTGGCATTAGATAACCCATAGAGGTTGAGTGCTGCTAAACAAAATCAACCAATCAATCAATTTATTATTATTATTTTATTTGCTATGTCTGTTTGCTGCCATATTCACGTTTTGGCCATTGTATGCTCTGACCTTCTCCAGATAATTGGAATGTAGAACTGAACCCTTTATTTCATCCACCTAGGTAGATTGTTCTAGTTCCACATGCCATGCCTTAACGTTTAACTCAACTCACCAAGATTTTGTTTACCTCTGCTGAGGTCAGGTATTAACTTCAAAATTCTTTCAGTCAAGACACTGGATTTAACCACTGCTTTCATCTACTGGACCATGTGTCATTGAGGACAACAATGCATGAATTTTTGGAACATAAACTTAATTTCTTAGAAACCATTTTTTACCCGAGCTCATATTGCAGTTTTGTTGTTATTATTGTTTTTCCATATTACTGGTTCCCATATTGTATTCATTTCTATGCTTGGTTGACTCAGGAGATTTTTTTGTGGCAACAGTCAAAAAATATAAATAGTATAGATCAGTGTTTCTAAAACCTTTTTTCAACAAGTGCCCCCTTTGTGCACAACCTCCTTCTTGCTACCCCTCCACCTACCATCAAATTTAATTTCTAATATTATACTGAATTTATCTTTTATGGCAAGATAACATTTAGATATTAGTACAAAAATAATTTTAATTTCTATTATAAATGCTAATAAAAAAAACAACTTTTATTTGATAGCTTATCTCAGTGTTTTCAATGCAATTATTGACTTTGGTGCTTATTCTTGGTTCCATACTGCTTAGAAGTAATCTTAGATTTCCTGGTTTTGTAATTTGCAGGTGGTTTCTTTGTTTAGTAAGAAGCGGTGTAAGTGTGTTGAAATCACATCCAACCATATAGGAAGTTGGAAAAGCAATGAAGAAAAGTTCAATATCTTCCCATAACTTTAGATACCTTTCAGAAATTTTCTTCTGTAGACACTATCGAATAATTTTTGAAAATTTGAAAAAAAATTGTTAAATGCCCACTACCCACCAAATGAAATAAAAACTCCTAATGCCCACTTTCAACATAACAGAGCCCACAAGGGGGTGCTAGCACCCACTTTGGGAAAGACTGTTGTAGATAATAGTGTAAATAATTACAATACCTCATCTCAGAAATATAGACAAATACGACAAAGCTTGTTTGGCATTTAACGTAATATGGATACATGAGGAAAAAGGATTGTATTGTGGGGAAAATTCTCATTTATAGTTTCTACTTGACATTGACATTATTTAACTATATTGGGTTGGAGCAAAGGTTTATAGCATTCTTCAATAAGCGTTTGGATATGTGATTTCTTTGCACACAAGACTGAAATTTGTGATGTTTAAACATGTTTTGAAAATCTGCATTTTAACAAGACTTTCTGTATGATTCATGCATGGATTGGAAATTTTAAAGGGTGTTTTTATGTTAACAGTGAAAATAGAAGAAAATGAGATACACTTACTTTATTTTTGCTCTTTTATTTTCTGGGAGGAAAAAACAATGTATAACAGCAAAAAAGAGATGTGTCATTTATGGAAATAGTACGTCTGTCATATTCTTTTCTTACTTTCTCCTTCATTTTTGTTTTGCTGTATTCCATCTCCTTCACTGACTCCGAGGTATTTATGGGCTTCTTTTTGTTCCAGTTCCCTAAACTTTGGGACAAATCTCGATCTATTGAGTGTGTTTCTGTAATTCTTCCTTTCTTGAAGGTTATTTTTGAACATTTATCTAATCCAAAATCCATACCTAATTCATCGCTGAAAGATTTTACAGTATAAAGGATACCCTTCGACAACCAGAAGGATGTCAATTTCTAGGGGGATAGAATCAAGATGATGCTTCAAAGATGTATAAAGGTTTGCGCTAAGATGGCACATATGTGATTGAATGAGTCTAACTATTATGTTCAGAAGTGGAAATTTTGATCTCAAAGAGCAAGAATGTTCTGGCAGGCCTGCAGTCATTGTTAATGATTAAATCAAACCACTGGTTAAAAATGATCCAGGTTACACAACACAAGACATCACTGAGATACTCCACATGTCACATATGAGAGCATTTTAAGGTATTTAAAAACATTTGGTACATAAATTGCTGTGATGTTTGCATTGGTGCCTCATAATTTAATGGTAAAAAATTAATCTAAATTTCCATCTGCATTTCTCTGTTCAAGCACAAAGAATAATTAAAAGTGATAAAAAATGGATTTTTTTATAAAAATGTGAAGGGAAAAATGTCCTGAGGAAAATGAAATCATCCCAAAAGACAATCTGCATACAAAGATGGTGACACAGAATATCTGATTAGAGTGGAAATGTGTTATGTATTACAAGCTCCTTCTGCAAAATTAGATACTTTGAATCTAGACAAGAACTGTTCCCAAATAGACCAATTAAAGGCAGCAATCAATGAAAAATATTGGTCAAGCAGAAGAGTATTGCCTTCCTTCAGGACAACACCATACTTTACTTCTCTTTGTAAAAATTGGTACAATTTGGCTGGGATCTCCTGTTACATAATCCATACACACCTAACCTCAAAGATTGCACTTATTTCCATTTTAACAAAACATTCTTAATCAACCAGTAAGATGTCAATTTCTGGGAGGATAGAATCAAGATGATGCTTCAAAAATGGATAAAGGTTTGTACTAAGATGGTACATATGTGATTGAATGAGTCTAACTACAAATATCTAAATATTGTTTTTGAAGTTCATTTGGAAAAAAACATAACTTACTTTTGTTCTGACCCTTTATAAGAACATATTGTCAGCTGAATGTTCTGTCTGTGCGTCCTATAAAATCCCATAATATTGTTACAGATCCTATCTCTGTAACCAGGTGTGGGTGATGTTCATACCAGTTTCTTGCAGTTTCCTTCCTGTAAAAGTTACATATTTTCCAGTGCAGATATTGGGCCACTTTATCATGCTGAGTTTATATTCAGTGGGTGTTAACACTGTGCATCCTGATACAAGATGGTCAATTGTTTCTGGATATTTATCACAGAATCTTCATTTTGGGCTAACACAATTTTTTCAGTATGTGACCTTGGTAATTAGCAAGCATTGATCCAGTGCAGCAAGAATAAAACCTTTGGTTTCAGCTTTTAACCCTGAACTATATAACCACTGATGGGTATTTGGTTTATCTATATCAGCTTGTTTCATATGGGCAGAGTATTGACTTTGAACACTCTTATCTTGCCATCATTTCTGCATTTGGTACATTGCATTTGCTTTTGCTTTCTTTTTTAAGTTCTTTTTTGCTGTAGTAGATGTACTATGGTTTATTTGCTCTTCTTACCCACTTGAAATTCCTTTTTGAATTTGTTGGTTTCCTTTATTACTGAATAAAGTTTCTTATTTCTTTCATGTTCTTTGATACAGATCATCATCTGGTCTTCATAGTTTCCAAGTAACTTTGAAGGCCAGTTTTGTAAGAACATTCTAGTTGAACTAATCCTCTGCCTCCTTTGGATCTGGACACATACAAATGAACAACATCAGCTTTAGGATGATGCATGCGGTGGCAATTGAGAAACATTCTCATTTTTACATCCATTCACAATGTCAGCTATGGCCCAAATAAGGATGTTGAAACAGTTTTGCACCACAGGGACAGCCAAAATGTTATGGCTGATATTCTGTTTTGTGAATTCAACTTGGTATTTAACAACAGACTCACACATCTGTCGTATTCGTATTTTCTTACTTTATCCTTCATTTGTGTATTGTTGTATTCCATCTCCTTCACTGAATCCGAGGTACTTCTTGTTCCAGTTCCCTAATCTTTGTGACAAAATCTATCTAGATCTATCAAGTATGTTTCTGTAATTCTTCCTTTATTGAATGTTATTTTTGCACATTTATCTAATCCAAAATCCATACCTATGTCATTGCTGAAACATCTTACAGTATAAAGGATATCCTTCAACACATTGTTGTCTTTGGAAATGAGTTTAATATTGTCCATGTAGAATAGGTGATTAAATACTTTCTTTTTTTACTTTATATCCATAATTATTACTGTTTAATTCTTGCAAAAGAGGAAATAGGGATAGACAGAACAGAACAGATGAAAGGCAGTCTCCCTGAAAGATTCCACATTGGATATCCAAACATCTGGAAGTGGCAGTAACTTTGGTGTGATTTAAAGAAATTTACTATCACCAAGGAGACTGTACATTTCCAAAGACTTAAGGGTCCACGAGTATAGGGAAACTATCAAAGGCTTTACAGTAATCTACCCAAAATTTCCACCTTTTTTCCTGCAATTTTCCAGGATCATTTTGTTTATCAGAAGTTGATCCTTGCAACCATATGAACCTCTTTGACATTTGTCTGTTCCAGGGGAAGAATGTTGTTTTCTTTGAGAAAAGACTAAGTACAGTTCCTCAGGACAGATATGATCAATTTATATGTGGTAGACAAACATGTTATTGACTTATCATTTATTGGATCATCTGTTTCACTCATTTTTGGTATGAGATATGTAATACCTTCAGTGATTCATTGTGGAATTTAATTGCATTATTAATTAAGTTTGCACAAGAATTTTATGGATTGATAACAGATGATTTCCATTTTGGGGATTTTGTTAGAGCTTGCCCAACATTATTCTTGGTTATATTTTCCCATTTTTGCACAGGTTTATCCTTCATTCTTTCTTGTTCTCATTATTATTATTATTTTCTTTAGCAGTGTTTTCATTTTCAACTGGAGATTGTGCTTTATTTTCCATAATGTTATACATCTCAAGCAGAGAATATCTTTCACAATATTTGCATCGACAAGAAATGCAGACATCTGAAGTGATGGGATCCAAGACTTAGAATATTTTTTTCAATATAGGACCAACAACCTAATGACAACTATTATTATTATTATTATTATTAACTGGAGTTGGATCCTTTTCTTGGTTATTTTCATCATAATATTTCTTTGATATGTTGCAGATTTGAATCAACTTACAACAAAGAAAAAGGTGAGAAAGTTTTTAAATATAAAAATATATAAAATATTTTTATTTTTGTGTTTTTACAAGTAAATTTTTTTAGCATGTATGAGTTCTTACAATCCTCATTTGTTAAGATGAAAAGAAATGTGATTTCTTCACATGTATGTGCAAGTGAGAAAAAGGAGGCAATGGAGAAAGTGCAGAGGAAAGTGTAAGTGTCACATAGCTTGGTGAGGAAGAAGGATGAATGAATATATGGAATTTCTTTCAAACTGCACTGTTGTGAACTGTTGTGTTGTATGTTGTCATCCCTTTTCTTTACTTGTCTGGTCTAGAAACTTTGCTTATATACTCCTCAAAGGGATCATGAAGCATGCTTTTTATTATCAGTGGGAAGGCAATGTGTAGGTTGAAAAATGTTATATATTTATTTCCAGAGGATTAATTTATTAACTGGAAGGATGCATGAATCCTCTGACTCAGAAACCATATTTTTATTATTTGGTGTTTGACTGTCTTGCTGTTTATTTCCATCTTTGCTTGACAGATACACGATTATTTTCTTTGCATTTTCATCTTGTTTCTTTTGTCATAATGTTTCTTTAAAAAGGTCTAATTACAATATAATTATTATTTATGGAAAACATCCTTGCTTGTCACAATATTTCTTTGACAAGACATGTTATCATTCTACGATATTGTTTACTGATTTGCATTCATCCTTGATTATATTTGTAATAATGATTCATTGAAAGGCAATGTCATTATTATTATTATACAATGATTTCTTTCTATGGATCTACAGCCTTGTCTTGTCATTATGATAGTGTTCCTTTGAGAAGAGGAGACATCATTATTTTATGGGTTTCCATCCTCTTCTTGATGTAATATTTATTTCAATAGAGGTTTATCTGCTTTTATGATATTTTATGGATTTGTATCTCACTGTCATTATCATAATGTTTGTTTGAGAAGAACTGCTGCTATTATAATATTTCTGTTTTATTTTTGTCTTGATTGTCACCCTTGTCTTTATTATGAAAAGAAATGTTGATATTATTATAGAACTTTTTTTACAAAAGTTGTTGTCTTATATATATGTTGTCTTTGTTGTCTTATATAAAAATTATCTCATTTGTTGGCTATCATGGTTTAGGGGGCTTCTTTAGATTGCTCAGTTTAGCAGCAGCAGAAATAATCAGCAGGGTACAAGCAGAAGTCCCATAAAATCCCTGATCAAGCCCTATTCCTTTTTCCTGCTCTTCCATTTCAGTGGCCTCTACATTCATGGCCAGCTCTCTTTTTCATCTTTCATTTTAATGGCCTTTACTTCACAGCCAGCTCTTTCCCATTTTTCACTTTTAGTGGTCTCTATCTTCAAGCCCAGCTTGAAAGGCTCCACAAAACCATCACTGCAGAAGATAAGGCCTGTCATGGCAACTTGACATCAGATTTTTTTCATTCCTCCTGTGGGATCTAGCATAGAAATCTCTCTTAACAAAAACAACTACTCTGCTCGAGAATTTTGTTAAATGGGAAACCCCACTTTTTTCCTGAAAAATGCTACTATTTTGCACTTTTTTTCAACCAAAAATAAAAGCTGTTGAATAGTTATTTTCAAGCTTTGGGTTTTTGCTTATTCCCCTCACACTGCTGAGAACAAACAGACATGCAGCCGGGAAAAATTTCCAACACTTTGTCATAATATTTCTTTGAGAATATGATAGTTCTTTATAGATTTTCGACATTATCTTGATGGTCTTTTTTATAATTGTCTTTTTTAGAAGAGGTTGTTTCATTATTATATTATAAATTCCTTTATGCCTCCACGACTTTGTTTTGTTTTTTATAATAATGTTCTATGTGGTGTTATTATTATACATGATTTGTTTTCTGGGTTTGTCTCATTTTCTTGATTATCTTTTTCATGAAGCTTCTTTGAGAACATATATGATTATTTTTATGGATTATAAGAATTTGAAAAGGATAGTAAAGGGAGCTAACCTTTTACAATTCAAAAATCAACCTTGAACTTGAAACCCTTAATAATCCTGGACTCTGATTGGCTATCTACAGTACAATCAGGAACCCTTCTTGGGGCCATGCAGTAAATTTGATTCTGAAATCTTCCCCTTTTGCAACTGACCGCTGTAGTGACAACACATTTATTGGAGCTATCATTTCCAATGTTAATGGAATAAAGAAGCCCTGAAACCCACTTTTTTTCTTGGACTCTCTCCTAACAATTAAGTCTGAAAATATAAATTTTATTTGTAAGCCTTCTTTTTACCTATTGTACATACACACTTTTCTGTATATTAAACCTGTTGAATTTAATAGTTGTTGTGTTACTACTCTTCTTCAAATATGTCTGCCTTGTCTTTGATTTTGTGGAACATAACTGTGACCAGAAAACCTTTATAGGATTTACATTCATTCTTTGGTCGGCTTTGTCAAAATGCTTTTTTTGAGAAGAACATTTGATATTATCATTCAATGCTTTTTTATTAGTCATCTTGCCTTGATCGTTTTGGTATAATCTTCCTTTGAGTTTATGTTATTTCCATACAATGGTATTTTATTGAATCACATGTTTGTTTGCCATAATGTTTCCTTGAAGAAATATGATTTAATTATTATATAATTATTTTTTTTTACATGTATGCATTCTTGCTTAATTTTCTTTATAATAAAGTTTTTTTTAAGACATCTTGCCAATTGGTATACAATATTTTTTATAGATTTGCATTATTGTCATTGCTGTCATTGTCATAATATATCTTTGAAGAAGAAATGGAGTTATTACTATATAATGCTTTTTTTTCAAGATTTTCATCCTTGTATACTTTTTTAGAATAAAATCTTCATATTTTAATCTAGATTTCATATTCTGTAAAGGTTGTAACAAAAATGTTTTCTATGTTTTGTGGAAGAGAGAATATATTGAGAAGATTATTGAAAAATGTTTGCGGTACTAAACACACATACATTCATACTAACATACAAGAGACAACATCCATATCTTTGATTTTGAAAATTACAAAATCAGTTTCATTGAATCCTTTTTCTATGTGAATGCAGTACTGAACCATGTCATATAATAGACAGGAAGAAATAATAAAGTAATCATATTGTTCTGCTATAGTGCTGAAAAATTCTAAGCCTCATGCCTCTTAAAATAAATATAAACATGGTCAGCAATTTTAAGTTTGGTAGATGCACTTGCTTTCCCAAGGATTTTCTTTTCAGCTATCAGCAACTTCAAAGATACTGTCTTCAATCGTCTATCTCATTTCCAAAAAACAATGTAAAAAATTTCATCTCTCACTGTGTATTTAAGTCCCCTTCCCCCCACCTCTCTGTCTCTCTGTAAATCTTCTTCTTTTCATGCACTTTTATTTGACGTCAGACATCTGAAAGTAAAATTAATTATAAAACATTTTTTAATCAGCCAACTTCAAATAACACCAATTTAATTCCAATTTTTATATCTTAATTTTTTTGTTTTAACCACGCACACACACACACACACACACACACATATAAAATTATCATTGTTTTTATTTTCTTTATCTATGTATGTGTTGTATTGATTTATTTTGAAAGGATAAGAGTTTCTGCTGAAATTAAAGGGATCTCTGAATAAATATTAACTGGTGACTATACCTCTAAAGAGAAAGAATAAAATCAAATGAGGGGCCATTTGTCAAAACAAGGAACACAAAAATAAAACATCCTCCATGTAATTTCTGATGAATAAAAAAGAAAAAAGAGAGAATAAATAAATCAAGAAAATAATAAATTTTGTAATGTTAAAGTAAAATATAAGCAAAGAAAATCTTTTGTTGCTGAGGTTTGATATATTTAAAATGAATGAATGCTGAGCGAACATTGTTTTGGAAGGTTTATTTTCTTTTTCTGAATACAAATCTTATCCTTCTTATGCAACAGAGTTCATAGCTCATTGGAAGAGATAGAGAAAATGAGAGAAGGAGAAAGAGAGAGAGAAAGGCTCTCCTCCTCCTCCTTCTTTGTCAGTTAAGCAGTCATCCTGGTTAGTTTGTGCTGGTTTGATAGGTGCATTAGCTTGACTCACTTTATAAAAAAATATTACGAGAAGTGATGTTAAAGTACACTTCCCTTGAGTTTATACTGGGGTATATAAGTGGTAGGGTAGTGCAGGTAGTGTTGTGAGTGCAAGTAGGATTGTCCTTTGCTTTGGTACAGGATCTTTGATCTTTTGTTTCACTTATTCAAGTATCTGGTTTCAGAAATGAAGTTAGCTGATTGACCTGTGTTGTTAAGAATTATTTTATTTTATTTATTAAACTTATTTTACTACTACCCAGTGATCAAATTTCACATTTTAATAGGCAGCAATGATCAGTAATAAAATTTCCTTCTGTCAAAATTAAACATGAAAAACTATGAATAAAGATATTTTAGTCTCTTCTATAAAAAAAAATCATTTACTAAATATGAAGATCTTTTGCAAAATATAAAGATAATATTAAATAAAGGTAACAATAATGAAATGAAAGACCACATGCTCAATATATAAATTTGAAAAATTTATTTACTATATTTTAGACACACAATGGATTTATCAACTAATCAGGCTGAGTTTTACAAAATTTAAATGGATTTTTTTTAATATTGTTTTATTTTGATTTTGTTTTGATCTTCTTTTTGGGTATGATTTACCCATAATGATTTGTGAATTCAAACAGTTTAAAGAAATGCAACTGACTTCAAGCCATTGAAATACAAGAAAAAATGTGGCTATAATTTGCTGGCAGAAACATGCGTCAACAATTTCAAATGAATCATCTTCAACAACAACAGCAGGGATGGTCAGTGAATCTTTGCTGATGACGAAAGTTTTTCTCAAACACAGCTTTGACTGTGGACCAACTACTCAAAGGTCTTCTCTCAACCATAGCTTTTTGCTACAGACCAATCACTAAACTGCTGATTTTTCTGTGAACCAACAACACAAAGATTTTATCTCAATTAAAGACTATTTTTAATATGTTTTGATTCTTTGAATTCAAGTTTGTAAATACAAATGATTTAATATACAAATAACAGGCATGCCTATGTTTTCTTTATTTTTATTTTATTATTGTTTAGAATTCAGACATTCAGAATTTTAATATAAATAACCTGGTTGACTGAATTTCCTACAACATAATATTCTGTCTACTACATTCCTGATCATTTCTATTTGTATTGATTTCCTCTTCATCTATTGAACTCTGATCGTCTGATACTCTTTTAAAGCAGCTACTTCAGTCATCTAACTGCATTGAACAAGTTGTAATATATGTTCACAACACAATGATATTTTTGGATTTGCATCCTTTTAAAGTAATGTCATATTGACAATGACAAAATATATTATAATAATCCAGAAGAAATGATTTGCAATCACATAATTAAATAAATTTTATTCCAATCTTATATTCAACAATGACTAAGTTCAAAGAAAATTAGTGAATTTTTAAAAAAATTCAAAAGAGAAAATATACAGAGGCATCAGTAGAAAAAAGCAAAACAGATTTGACATTTAATCAAGATAAATATATTGAATATCACTAAATCTACCATAAAAATCACAAGAGAAATAATCCAGGGCGACATTAGAAAAGAGATACAATTATTTTATTTTGATAAGATATTAGATAAACTCAGAGACTAAATGAATTGTAAAAACCTAAGAGAAATATTCTCTCCAGAGGGCATCATTAAATAGATACTATGATTTGATATTTCACAAAAATAGACTCATTGACACTGACTGAAATTTACTATACTAAAATTGTTTCACAAGTTGAAATCCTCACAGTATTTAGTATTGCTGAAGTTATCGTTAACATTTTTTTGTCAAGATTTACAAACTCTATGTTTTGTTCAAATTTGCAAACCAACTGATGAAATTTGAATAAGATGATTTGTTTAGAAAAATACTTTGACAAAAACCCTACTTCATGGTTTAATAATTTCTTTAATTTAATTAAATTTTATAGGAATTTTTTTACAAAATTTTTTTTTCTTTTTAACAGTGAAGAATAAATTCTTATAAGTTTTTTACTCTTGAGCATGCAGCATGCAACTGGCCATGTGTAAATATTTTAACTTTTTGAAGTGTTTGGCCTTTCTTTATAGATTTTTACAAATGCAGGATGAACTGGTAACTGGTTTCTTGTATATATAAAATCTTAAAGAAATTGTATTTTTATATAAGTATTTGTCATTTTAATCATTAAATTGTTTTTAACATTTTTATGTTAAATAATAAAACTTTTAAGTCTTTCAGAAAATTAATTACAGCTTATTATACTAAGCTATGTACCCTAGTAAAACCAGGTGCACTTCTCCTCAAAATTTGGTTTTGATCGGTCAATGTATGGCTATTTTAGAGGGTGTATCAAACAGATGAGTTAACAGACATTAAAGAATTTTACATATAGAAAATATAACCAAAGACAACCTGTTGTAATAATATTAAATAGTGTTATTTCATAAGATAGACATATTGAATATTTACATTCTGATGTAGAAAATGACCTTATTTTATTAGATCTCATATTTAATAACAATAGACACATTGACAATAACTAAATTATTATAAAAAACAAGAGAACAGTCAACCCCCATAGATTAAATAAAAGGTTTAATTTGAAATTTTTTGAAAATTACCCAGACTGAAAAACCATTGATGAAGGCCAGATGTCATAAAGGGTGAAACATGGTGGTTACAACAACAAAGATGATGACAATAGTCCACGTGTAAGTAAGGCTAACTCCTAATTACATAAATTAAGACCCCACAAAAATGCAAGAGAAATACACTGCCCAGACATCAATAAATAGAAAACCTCTTGTAGTGAGTCCCAATAAAAATAAAATATGAAAGTAAAATAATAAACAAAAATAAAAAGAATTGAAATTAAAATAAGGCATTTGCACTTTCCTTTAAAACCCTTCTTTCTTTCTTTCTTTCTTTCTTTCTTTCTTTCTTTCTTTCTTTCTCTCTCTCTTTCTCTCTCTCTGAACATCTCTTTCTATACTTCTCTCTCAACTAAAGAGAAAGCAATCCTCAAATCAAATGAGGAATAAAAGACTGGACCTGGACAAGAAACTCCAGAGCCTACTTATTTGTGACTGAAAAATACCAAAAATCAGGGAGGCTCCACACATAACTTCCATTATAAAAAAAAAAAAATTGAGAAAGAAAAGAACACCGAAAACAATTTGGGCCAATGAAAAAAATTGATATAAAGAAACTTTTGATGTTAGCCAAAATCCATGTAAGCACCAAGCCTGGTCAAAAGGATATAAACCTAACAACTCTGAGTTAGAAGCAGAGGAGATGAACGTGATGAATGGAGCTGTTATTGTATAGAAACTAGTCCTGTGTGATGAATAAAAAGTATTTCAGAGGGTCACCTGCTTATGATAATTCTACTCTGCTTAGGGCTGAGTACAGACCTATTTCTAATATTACTACTACTACCCATATCATGGTCTGAATAAAAGTTACAACCTCTGAACTTTCTGCAAGCATACCAACAATACTCGTTAAGGAACACTGAAACTAATGACAATCTAATAGATAAATAGTGTTTAATATTTTTGTTGTAAATTCTCAAGAAGATGGATAAATTCATTTTCATATGTTTGGGTTTTATTAAAATTCTATTGCTTTTTAAAACAATAAATATTAACCAGGGAGTAAAGGTAGCATAAAATAATAGTGGTGTCAAGGGAAAGTTCATTCTTTTGACACACCATTTTTTTGTGGACACAAAGGTTAAAGTTTGCCAGATTTTCTTTGTGCTTTGAATATTGTCTCAGAGTATATTCCCGCAAAAAAATAACAAATGCAATAATTACAATGTCTGAAAACGTGAAACTTAAAAATTTGCAAATGATAAATCAACCAAATGTCTATCAAAATAAAATATTATTGAATAAGTATTCTTTTTTAAAACAGAGGTTTCTATTTACTTTTGTCATGTTTCTATACAGGCCAACATGAAATAAAAAATATATTTGCATGTATATATATATATCTTGTGTATGTATAAATGATAATGAAATTTTTATCCATGTTACATTATGGTATGTCAATTTGTGTATGCTATATATATATATATATATATATATATATATATATATATGCAAAATCAATGGTTATATTCCTGACACATAAGGCCATTATGTTTTTCTTCTCTTTTGTATTAAGATATTACATGTGCGGCAACCCTTGACGATAAAATGGCATTTTCATAAAGTAAATCCTTTCAAGTAAAAAGAAAGCAATAATAGCAACCAAATGACAGAAAGATAACAGTATTGTGTTCAATCTTCCAAAAGCAGAGTGGCACTGAATGTGGTTTTTATGCAGAAGCTTTGTGACTGCAAGAATGACGAGGAAAATTATTTTGGAAAAAAAGGGAGAAAAAAATATATAAAATAATAAGAATGAAATAAAAGAATAAATATTTAATGAAAATAAACATTTTCCTGAAAAGTAAAAAGCACAGATAAGCTATTGGCTATTTTGAGGTTGCAATTTGGTTTGTGCTTATTGGCATATACACTTCCTAAATTACTATCTTGATCTCTGAATCTATTTAGCAAACCTCAACCAATATATATATTTATATATATATATATGTATGTATGGATATACATATTAAGACATGTTTCATTGTACTGTTTAGACATATTGTGTCTACTCATTTTCATTAAGATCCTTTCATACTCTTGGATAAGTTTTTGATGTCATTACCAAAAGAAAATCGCCATGTTTATACATATTCATTTTATTGCCAAGTACTTTTGACATATCCATGTCATCATCAGGGTATTATATATAATAAAATGAATATTATAGTATCCAGGAACACTATGTCAGTCCATGACAGTTTTAGCAGTCATGCACTGACATAATATTCCTCACTCTATTTATAAAAACATTAACTTTCAGATAACACAACAACTTGTCTCTGACAATAATGGATACTATAAAATTCATTGTATTATAAAAAATACCCTGATGATGACATGGATATGTCGAAAGTACTTGGAAATAAAACAAATATATATAAACACAGTGATTTTATCTCATCTTTTAGTAATGACATGAAAAATCTTATCCGTGAGTATGAAAGAATGTTAATGAAAATGAGTAGACAGAATATGTCTAAACTGTACAACAAAACATGTCTTAATGAAAACATGCTGCTGAAATATACATATATCTATATATATCTATCTATATATATACATACATATATATATATATATATATATATATATATATATATATATATATATATATATATATATATATAATATGGTATGGGCTTATTAGCTTATATTCTTCCTAAATTAATATCTTGATGTCTGAATCTATTCAGCCAAGCTTGGGCAATATGCTGATGATACAACTACTTATTTCTGTCTGAATATAAAGTCTGAGTGGTTTGATAATGTCAAATTGGCAGTTGATCTGAAAAATGACCTACAATTTGTTGTTAATTGGG
>CAHIKZ030003097.1:300000-337500 GCA_903632075.3 Acanthosepion pharaonis
GTGGCAATTGTTTTGATAAGGTCTTTGCCAGGATAACTAGGCTTTAGGAAGTACTAGACTACCATCGAGGTGTCATCAATTGACAGTTGAGTTGGCTAGATTTAAGTTCTATGCTATGTTTCTTTTCTCACAATTTTTCCTTCTGGAACTCTCTTCTGGCTCCATACTTTCCAGACAACTTTAATCTGCAAAAATTTAAATGCAATGTCAATTGCCATCTCTTGTCTTCCTGATTACTCTTCTTTTGTTCTTGCTCCTTAGGAATGTTTCTGTTTTCTAAATATTTCATACCACTCAGTAACTCTTTGTGACTTTACTGCCTTGCTTGGGGTGAATTCGATTAAAATTGATATATATATATTTAATTTTTCTTGTGTTCATACAAGTGTTTTCTTTTCTGGAAACAAAGTGTGTAAAAACTGTCCAAACATTCTGCATATCTGAATGCTTTTGGCTATTCTTTTAGTCATTATCAAGAATGATCTAATTTTTTATTTTTAACTGAATGTCTGGGTCAATGTGCTGAATAAGTTTGGGAAATAAAACATTCCTATAAATTTAGACACCTACATAACAATCCACACCATCTTTTAAATATAAAAATCATCCTTGGTAATGGTTAAAAGAACAGCCGAAAGCACTTGGATATGCAGAAGTTTTGGGCATTTTTTATACACTGTCCAGAAAAGAAAACACTTTTACAAGGACAAGAAAAATTAAATAAAAAACTTAATCACAAGACATTGTCAGTAATCTTTAATGAAACTTTTATATATGTGTACCCCACAGACACATTCACATTTGTGTTGTATATATGAGAAAGTATTGAAAGTTCTAGACATAACCTACTTCCTATGATTAGTATTTCAATGAAGAAGAATATAAAAAACATTGGAGGAAGTGCTGAAGGAACTTTAGTAACATTATACGAAGAGTGTTCAACTCTGCTGGGTGAATATGTGGAACAGCATTTCATGCTATGTTTTCAGGATCTATGTTGTTTATTCTTTGGTCAAACAGAGAAATTTATTTATGATGAATGACTTCCCTGAGGGGAGGGGGAAGTTGCGCTAAACTGAGTTTTCAAAACTTAACACTTTTATCACCAATCTGAATTCCAGTTTCCTTCTTATATTTTATTTCTGGCTATAAAAAAAAATGAAAAGTTGATGGCTGTGCTCGGAGTTTAGATATATGGATAATTTTATGTAAACACATGGACGCACAAGCTCACACACATAAATAAATAGCAAATAAGTTGAGTGAGGCTTGGATTTCTTGCAAAGCCATACACTGATTTTTATCTTCTTTAACTTGTAAATGAGTTTCATTTTTCATTTTTTTATGTTATTCATTCCATATATATATTAGCTTTTTTTTATAACAGTTGCTAATGGGAGTTTTTATTTCCTATTTTCATTTTGACAGTCAGTTATAATTCTTATAATTTATATATATATTATATATATATATATATATATATATATATATATATATATACACACACACAGGGAAAGATGAGTAAATTGTTGCCATTTTATATTTTTAATTTCATGCATGTGTATTGTTTATTTTTGATTTTGTTGCCTGTACATTATAGTAGTGTTAGTTGGGTGCTGTCAATGAGAAAAGGTGCACCACAATGCAATTCACTACATCAGAAATTTGAAAGGGGCATGTTGTACTGCTTAGCATTTGTGCCAGAAGTTCCAATGCAAACATTTCAGTGTGTTTGAGTGTCAATCTGAGTATAGTGCAGAGGATACAGAGAGACTTGGATGTGTCTAATGGTGATTATGAAGATATTCCATCTCTGAAAACTCACTCTGATTGTTCTGATAAGAAAAGAACTGAATTTGTTGGTGAAGGCCTCAGATTCAACACAGAGGCCTATATCAATTGCCTTGATTAGGTAGTGCTGCCTTGGGTCAAGAGGATGGCTACTGCAAAACCCTATGTCTGGCAACAAGAATTTGCACTATGTCACACAAGCAGGAGAACCCAGTCATGGCTGTCAGACAATTTCTGCCGCCACATCACCCCTTACATCTGGCCACCTAACTCTCCAGACTGTAACCCTGTTAATTATTATATGTGGGGTGCAGTTGTGTGAGAGACCAACAAAACTCCTTGTAATACCAAAGATGAACTGAAGGCAAGGATTATGGAAGCATTCACCAACTTAAACAAGGAGACTGCCCAGAATAGTTGCAGGAGATTCCATCTGAAGACCATGGTTGAAGCCAACGGCAATTTTATTGAATAAATTTACTTTTTCATATTTGAAGATATTTTTATGTAATTTTGCTAAATGTATCTATTCAAATGAGATGTCAGTGTTATTTTCATTGTTGCATAATTTAGACAACAATTTATCCATCACACCCTGTATACCTATTAAAATAAGATGTCAGTGTTATTTTCATTGTTGCATAATTTAGACGACAATTTATCTATGGCACTCTGTATATATAGTTGTGGACAGAATTATTTACCCCTATCACCCTTCCATAATTACAAACAAAGTTGTGTTACCTCAAATTTTCACGGAAACTTCATGCACATTTTTCACAAATAATGAAATAATGGATTTGAAAGAATTTACAGTAATGCCCACAACAAAATTTTAATACCAAACAACAATATAAAAAACACCAAAAACATTTAACATAAGACAAAATTATTGGCTGTCTTGCCTCAATAATCAATTGTGTAACTTTTATTCTTGATTATTGCCTTTAACCATTTTTGATAGTTCCATATAAGATCACTACACACACTGATAGGTATTTTGACCCATTCTTCCTTGGCAATAGCTTCTAGTTTCCCCAATTTCAAAGGACTTCTTTCTCTTACTATTTTCTTCAAATATGTCCATAAATTTTCAATAGAGTTTAGGTCAAGACTTTGTGCAGAGTACGACAATACCTTAATTTTGCTGTCAATTAAG
Organism: Acanthosepion pharaonis; assembly: GCA_903632075.3. Classification (NCBI taxonomy): domain Eukaryota; kingdom Metazoa; phylum Mollusca; class Cephalopoda; order Sepiida; family Sepiidae; genus Acanthosepion; species Acanthosepion pharaonis. The sequence continues at coordinate 302,951 of CAHIKZ030003097.1, forward strand.
TATTTTGTAATAATTTATGCCATGTGTTTTGGGCCATTGTCATATTAGAAAATCCTAAAGACAGCTTTTGTGCACTTTGTTTTATATTATTTTTAAGAATAGCCAAATACTCTTGTTTACCCATGATACCCTGTACTTTCATTAGTTCTCCTGGTCCAGAAGCAGCAAAACATCCCCAGAGTAGAATGTTCCCACCACCATGCTTAATTGTAGGGAGGGTATTTTTTGGTCTGTGAGTTTCATTCACTTTCTTTCATACATAATGGGAGTTCATGTGACCAAATAATTTTAGTTTGGTTTCATCTGACCAGAAAGAAGAATTTGAATATTTACTCCCATGTTCTAGATGGCTTCTAGCATAAACTAATCTGCATTTTAAGTGTTCAGCCTTAAGCAAAGGAATTTTCTTTGGGTAAAAAGCTTGAAGTTCTACTCATTGAAAGCATCTAGTGTCTGTCTTTGTTGATACATTTAATACTGATGTCTTTACATCATCAACAATGTTCTTTGTTCTTAAATGAGGATTCTTTGAGACATCTCTAAGAATTTTCCTTTCCATTCTCTCAGAAATTAACCATTTTCTGCCAGTCCTTAATTTATTCTCAACACAATGAGTCTTGTACTTCTTGATAATGCTACAAATTGTCAATCTAGGAACATTTAAATGCTTGGAAAGTGTTGTATATTTATCACTTTGTACGCATCAAATTACTTCATTCTGAGCTTCTTATCAAATTCATCTGTCTTCGTCCTGGTTGCAGAATGAATGGTTATTGTGGTACATGGCACTCATATATTGTCTTCTTCATCACCTTTTAAATTGTTATAGAACAGGTCAGTATTATTTAATTTTCAAAGGGTGTTGTTTGTATTAAATGTCAAATTAAGAAAAAAATCATTACAGTTGCCATAGAGAAATAATATTTCAGAAATATCATTATTGGTGGTTGGACAAATAATTTTGGACTGCACCAATTTTTAGAAAAATTTATAAGTATGAATATAACATCGAAACTTCTAAAAATTTCATGAATTATTCAAAACTAAATACTGAATCAGCTATTTATGGTAAATTTAGTAAGTACTTGCAAATATTTGCATTTCCTTAGAAAATATGAAAATATTTAATGGGATTGAATAATTTTGTCTACACCTATAAAAGAACAATTTTAGGGGAAAAAATTATGAAAAATTGGAAATAGTTTTTGTGCAATGCTTTTTGTTGTTTAGGACTTCACGGAACTAAAGTTATGCTTACATTGATGCAACTCTACATTGTAATCATTTCACCCTAAGCAAGGCCAAAAAACAAAGATGTAATGGGTTTTAGATTGTTAGAGAATATGAGAAAAAAAACACTATAAAGGTGAGAGAACAAAAAAAAATAACAAGAATTAAGAAGACAGAAGATAATGGTTGACATTGCATTTAAAGTTTTTAGAACAGAACTTATGGTTGCATCTAGCCATTTCATCTGTAAGATGATGAGACCTTGCTGCCAATCTAGTACTTCATTTAAATTCTTAAAATCTAGGTACCATAGAAGAAAGTTCATTAGAATAATTACCATGAAAATATTTATAGAAAAGGCAGAGGGAAGCTACATTGAAGTGGTGGGAAAGAGGCTGAAGCCAGGATGCCAGATCAGGACCAATAATATTGCTGATTATTCTTTGGATTTTATCAAGAATCTCTAAATATATAGCAGGAGCACCGGACCATATGTAGCAGCAATATTCTAAGTATGGATAAATGGTAGATGTATAAATTTTTAAGATAAATTGTAGAGAGAAAAATTGTCTAACATGATACCAACTTTTCTAACAGACATAGGAATTGCTTCAATATTTTTTTTACAATGAAGTTCACCCTGTAAAAGACCCAAGATCCACTCAAGGTAGATGGTTACAGAGTAAGAGGTACAGTTTATAGGGATATGTGGGGAAGATAACAGTTGACCCATGATATAAACAGGTAGTGAATCAAGAAGCATCCTCTTGGAAGTCAGTTCCACAAGGCAGCAGTTTGCAAAAAGAAGCTGTTTAACTAGAACTTACATCTCACTAATGGAATATGAAGTGAATGAAGCTAGTTTGCTACAATGGGCATGGTATGGCAGGTTTGTCTTTGCAGCTTTATTAATGTGTAACTGTTCTAGTGGCAAGTTGTTCCCAATGTTGGATATTAAAAAAGAAGCCATAGATGATGTTCCATCTGCACAGACACTGAAATTACCCTAAAGCATAAGAGTGGATAAATCTACACAAAAGTCACTAAGTGAAGAACGGTTGATACGGTACTTCTTTGAACATAAAAGGTGCTGGCCTTTCTTGCAGAATTTTGAAAATGGATATACCGTTATTATTGATTCAATGCTCAAGTGATCTTTAAGAATAAATGGAACTGGACATATTGAAAACTTTGTCTCTATATAAAGTTCCCAAATGTCTTTGATGAACTGAAGGGTACGTTCAAATATGAATTTTATGCAGGAAGTTTCTTCAGTATGCTTATTCTGAAATTCTTATGAAAAATATTGTTGACACTTAGAGACTGAATGTCATTCTGTGTTGGAGATCTGATATTGGATTATTTCCCAGTACGAAACACTTAAGTATATAAGAATGTGACATTTCTTAGAGATGCAATAATTGTGCTTCTTTAAATAACAAGGAAACTAGTGGTCCACGTGGAATTATTTATTTTTACGGTGAATGGAAAATGCACAAGCTGAAAGCATCTTAGTCATTTTTTATGAAGTTTGGAATACTGGGGTGAAGATAATTTGTCGAGAACATGAAAGCTTTTGGTATTTTTTTTTTTTTACTTTTATCAGGAAAATATTTTTTTCTCTGGTCTTCTGTCAGCTGTTATTTTTTCTTATTTCATTCTTGTTATTCGTTTGTGTGTTTTGAGATTTGAAACTGTTGCTTGTGGAAATTCAAGCAGATCCTTCACGATGTCATATTCTTCACTGCTTTTTCCTTCATTATTCATTCTCTTCTTTTTTCACTTCTTTTTCTTGGAATTTATTCTTTGTTTCTTTTTCTTCTTGGAATTCTTTTACTTTATTTTTTTGTTTTGTTTTTAAATGACTTTTCTTATATTTCTTGCTTAAGGTTTAGATTTGTCTTCTTTTTTTAAATGTATCGTTTTCTGACACATAACATGTTAAAATTTCTTTCTCCTTTGTTTTTTTCCTTCAAAATGTTTCTTTTTTTGCATGTCCTTTTTTATTTGTTCCTTCCATTTGTTAAGTTATCCTTTTTTCTTTCACTCTTCAGATCCTCCACTTTTTCCTTTAGATTATTCTCCTTCTTATACATTTTTAAGAATTCTTCTCTTTCATTCAATCAAAAAAAGCTTTTTTTTTCATTTAAATCATTCTTTTTTATAACTTCTGCTTCTTCCATGTTTTTCATATCACATTTTATTTTTGCCTTTAAAAAGCATTTCCTTCTTTAAATATTTCTACCCCTTAAAACAATTGCTTTCTCATATGAAATCATTCAGAAATGGCCAAATCCCATAATTCCTTCACAACTTTGAAATACACTGCCTTTAATTTTCTTGTACTGCATCTTTCTTTGTTTTTCTCTTTCCTCTCTTTTTAATTTCTGCTTCACTCTCTTTAATCTGTGTTTCTTCTTTCTCACTTTTATTCTTTCCTCTCTCTCTTTAATCTTCTGCTTTTTTTTCCCACTCACTTCCATTTCCCCTTTTCTATTCAGTTGTCTTCTCTTTCAATAAAGAAAAAGATAAAATTGGCAAATTAGATAAAATTGTACAAAATAAGGTCAAAGATTATTTTGATCTACTCATGCCTTAAGGAATGTATTTTCATGGGCGGAACGGGGGGGGGGGAGAATTTTTGTCTCTTTATTTCCCTTTTGATGGTTCTATTCAAGTAAAAACCAGGCAGAGAATAATAGCTTGTCTTTGCTTCCAGAAAAATACCATCTTCCAAGAAGATCAAGAAACCTATATATGAGTGTGTGTGTGTGTGTGTGTGTGAATAGTTTGTCTAAACTTATTTATCTTTAAATCAACAGATACTTGCTAAAATCAATATCTATCTATCTATCTATCTATCTATCTATCTATCTATCTATCTATCTATCTATCTCTGATCAGTAATGTCTATGTGCATGTGTGCTTGTATGTGTGTGAGTACAGGTTTGGTTAAAAACTAGTAAAAGTTCTTTGTTTAAGTCTTTCTTATTTCATTTTTTCCTGTGTGTTTTTTTTTTTTTTTGGTCCTGGGGTAAAATTGGAACATAAATTGTCTAAATATCTAACAAAGAACATTGATCTTTAACCAGTTGCCCAAATATATATATATATATATATAATATACATACATACATGAATGCATATATATATATATATGTAAATATATATATGTATATGTTATAAAATATATATATATATATAGAGAGAGAGATTATAATACATACATATATATATATATCTGATATTGAGCACTTTATCCCATAAATTTAGCACACCTTAAGACTATATTTCTTCATATATATATATATATATAATATATATAATTTTATATATATAACAATATTACCTCAAAATATATATATATATATATATCAACAATATATAAATTTTTATATATATATAATATATATATATATATATATATATATATATGAGGTAACAATATATAAATTTTTATATATCAACAACAATACTGAGGAAATTTTTATATATCAGCAACAATACTGAGGAAAAAATGTATGACAAAGTGGAAAAACCTTTTCATGTGACACCTTTTATCTTTTACAACTTCATCAGACTAAATTTGTTATGTAGACATGCACAGAAATGAGAGATGCTGGGAATTTTAATTTTTTTAAAATCTATAATCTAGCTGATTTAAGTTAGATTCTTTTTCCTTTTCTGTTTCAATCACTTTTCTTATTAGATTTATCATACTGTGATAATAGAAGATCAGACACAAATGATTAAATGTTTCAAGAGCTAGGGCACAAATGTAGATGATGACCTTGCAAGCAAGGCATTTTTCTTTTGTCATAGTGAATTATTTTCTCCTTTTTTTATGTCAAAATTGTGGTCAGTCTCGTTACAGTGAGCAACTAATGCATTTAATGTGTTGTTTGTAAAATGTCCCTCATGTGTGTGAGTTCTATTTGAAGTCTGAGTTGAGTTGAAGTCCCAATAGGCAGACAAAGCATGAAAGCCTTATTGAGGGAACAACCGCTCATCATAATTGCTGATAGTCTTGGGTCTGATTAGTGATGCTGGAAAGTAAATAGTTCAGTTTTCAAGGTATTGACTGTAACCAGCCAGTTCTTTCCCTCACTGAGATCGGCCAGATGAGAGATCAGCTGCAAATCACTGGTCATATATATATATATATATATATATATATGGTGGGCTCTCCTATTGTGAACAATAAATGAGGGTCAACATTGGATGGTGCCTTTCGTTTTACACTTATACATGCAAGCAGTGGCTATTGTAGAGAAAATCAGGTAAGCGAAAGACTTATTTTATTTGTGCTTTCTTAAGTGTGATACTAGTCCAGCCTTGCTACAGGCGACAAAGCCACCCTGACAGATGAAATTTGTTAAAGCCAGGATTTTGATGGCATCTCTCCTTCAAAGCTTGACAAAGCTGATCATAGTGCTTCAGTCTATGTCTTCAAAACCCTTTAACTTAATGAAACTTTCAAATCAAAGTTGAGATGTTTCAAGTTGTCCTTCAATTTGTCTTTGTGGTATAAGAGTGGACGTCCAAATGAACACTTGGAGTTTGGTTTTTGTCCATACAGCACCTTTTTTGGAAGACTATGCTCATCCATTCTCACAACATGACCTGCCCACCTAAGTTGTATCTTTGCTAGAATGGTTTCAATGCCTGTGATGTTGTTACATTTCTTCAATATTGCATTATTCATGACTCTGTCATCTCATTTTATATTACATATGGCATGAAGACAGCATATGTGAAAGGCATGAAGTTGATTTATGTGCTTGTGGTACTGGGTCCAAGTTTCAGCACCATAGTGAATGACTGATCTGTATATGTCGATCTCTGAGAGAAATGTCTTTGGTGTTCCATAACCTATGTTTAAGATTACCAAATGCTGCACTGTCTTTGGCTATTTTGGATTGGATTTCTCTGTCCATTTTTCATCAGAAGAAAATGTTGATCCAAGATATGTGAACACCTCAACAGTTTTTAATGCCGTACCATCAATGAAGATGGAAGGATTTGTGAGAGATGGATTGCCTGGTACCGGATGATACATTAGCTCAGTCTTCTTTATGTTGATAGTGAGTCAAAATGCTTTCCATGTTTCAAAGAATTTATCAAGGATAGTTTGAATGTCTTCTAGACTGTGTGCTAAAAGAGTGGCATCATCTGCAGACCAAGTTTCAATTGTACTTTAAAACGTTGCTGATTGTATAGACCTCCACTTGTTCTGAATTCAACATTGACTCCTTCACTTAAGTCAGAGAATGCTTTTTCAAGCATAGCAGAAAAGAAAAGTGCAAAAAGAAGAGGAGCAAGAACACAACCTTGCTTTGTACCATTGGAGATGAAAAGGTGTCTGATTGCTCACTTCCTAACCTTGCAAAAGTTTTCATTCTTTTGTGAAAGGAGATAATAATATGGAACATTTTTCTGGAACACCTAATTTTAACAGAACATTCCAAAGAGCATTTGAGATACAGTATTGAAAGCCTTTGTGAAGTCTAAAAACAACAGATAGATCCATTTTTTGGTCTTGTGCCTTCTCCTGAGCCAGCTGGAGACAAAAGATCATATTCATTGTTTCTCTATCAGATCAAAAACCACACTGGGTCTCTGGTAATGTTGACTCTGAGACAAATTCATTATGCCTATTCAGGATGATGTGAGCAAGGATTTTGCCAGCAACCGAAAGAAGAGATACTCCTCTATGGTTGTCATATTCACACCTGTCCATTTTGTGCTTATAGAAATGGACAATTGAATCATCCTTATATTGCTGTGGCACTTCTCCCTCTTCCCACACAGGGTAGAAAAATTTACAAATTTTGCATATCAAAAGATTGGTGCCACATTTGTATATATCAGCTGGAATTCCATCTTTACCAGGCGCTTTTTCATTCGAAAGCTGTTTGATGTTTTTTTAAGCTTGAAGGTCAAAGGGTTAGCAGAAAGGCTTTGTACAACAGGGCTCTGAGGAAGATTGTTTATTACTTCAGCATCAACAGACGAACCTTGATTTAGTACCATGGAGAAATGTTCTGCCCAGTGTTTGATAATGTAGCTTTTGTTTGTCAAAATAATGTTATCTGAAGAAAGAATTGGTGATAGACCACTGGAAATGGGACTAAAAACACCCTTCAGGTTTTGGTAGAATGATTTGAAATCCCATCTGTCAGCAGACTCCTGCAAAGCTTTAGCCTTTGCTGTCCATCACCTCTCCTTCATCTCCCTCAATTTTGCTTGAGACTTTCCCATTGGCTGATTTAAAGGTCCATTTCTTTGATAGGCATGCTTTGTCTGCCATCCAGACCTGATGACATTTATGCATGTTTTCAAGAATAGATTTAATCTCAGGATCATTTGAATCAAACCAGTCTTGATGTTTTCACTGAATATACTTAAGTGTTACTTTCCACCAAGTCATACTGTATGTTTTGTAAGGCAGACCATACCGATTCAACTTCACTGCCTACATCAAGACATGAAAGTTCTGAGTCACACAATGTTTGGAAAGAATTTAATATTTCCTTTTTTTTCAGCTTTGTTATGTCTACTTTCTTTGGTGGTTTTGCTCAATTGTCTCTAACAAGCCTCTTCAAATGCAGACGTATGCGAACAAACAATTTTGTGACCTGACCAAAATTGACCGATTACTAGTGACCGTGTCAGGTTTATATCTGAATGATCACAGCCACAAATGATGATGTAGTCAATGAGATGGTAGTGCCCTGATCTCAGATGTCGTTATGTAACTTTGGAACTAGTTGGTTATTGGAAAATTGCATTGGTGATTACAAGATTGAATTCACTGCAAAGAGACAGCAGCAATACCCCATTAGAATTTGATTTACTGATACCATGTTTTCCAATAACCTTACCCCAGGAGAATGTATCACAACCAACATGAGCATTGAAGTCCCCCATCACAAAAAGTTTGTCATGAAATGACGTCCGCCTTAGAAGTTCGCAAAGGTTGCAATAAAAGGATTCTTTTACCTCGTCAGTAGAGTCAATGGTAGGAGCATAACAACTACATAAAGTGGTATGCTTATTCCTACTGAAAGGTAAGTGAAGAGACATTAGCTTGTCAGAAATACTAACTGGAAGTGATTCCAGTTGTGACACAAGATCATTTCTGATAGAAAATCCTACGCCAGATTCTCTTTTCACAGATTCAAGTCATCCTACCCAGAAGAAGGTGTAGTCAACTTCCACTTCTTTGAGTTACCCTCTGTCTGGAAGTCTGGTTTCTGATAGAGCAGCAATATTGATGTTGTTCTGTTTAAGTACTCATGCAATAATTGCTGTTCTGTGTTTAGGGTTTTTCTTATTGTCCTGAAGAGTTCTTACATTCCAAGATGCTATGAACATGTTTGTTTCATTAAGATGCTATGGACATGTTTGTTTTCTGAAATTTCAGGTGTGCAATTTGGATGCCCAGCCATATGCACCTTATGACAGGGTCATGCTCGGATATGCAATTTTTAGGTCACCTTTTATTGACCCTTCCTCATAAGTGGAAAGCAGTGCCATCTCTAAACAGGGTTGCTTTGTTATGAGAGGAAGACAGGAAATGCAACAATGTCTGATTTTGTGCTGACATCTATCTCTCACCTCCCATGTGTGAAATTCAAGCTAAAGACTGCCAGTGGCATCATCAACCTGTCCCCATCACTATCTCTTGCTCACCATGGGATTTCTGTCCTGCATGTATTTGTGTTGAACTATTATCCATCCAGCTACTGATCAACCTGCACTAAGATTTGTTTAAAATGGTCAGTTACTTGTACGTCACAAAGCATAATCTCTCCATCAGTTAACATAGCCCATATATTATTTTTGAGGGTAACGGGCAATACTGGTCTTCACCCCTCCTCTAAATCTCTCACATGTTAAAAGTGGGCTGTCAGCCAAGGACTTGGAGAGGAGATGGTTGCCACGAAATTATCTATAAGTCCACAGAAAGGATTATATATATATATATAGCCACAACTATCTACAAGTCCACAGAAAGGATTATATATATATATATATATATATATATACACACACATATATATATATATATATATATATATATATAGCCACCAGCCCTCATACCAGGGATGGCAAACGCTAACATCCAAACACCTTATGTATATTGTGTGGTCAACCATGCACTCCACAATATATTTAAGATCCAGGGGGAGGTCAAACTCCATGATGATATAACATGTGATCATCACAAACATCTAATGTGTGGTACACATTGCACCCATGTGTATGTGTGTGTGTATATATATATATGATATAATGATATGTAATTTTGAATAATTTAATATATCAACAAAGAGTATTTAGAAAAATATAACAAACTGGAAAAAGAAAAAGAATACAGATCAATTTGGCTAGAGTGAAAAAAAAATTCTTTCAAAAGATTTTTGAAGCTACCTGTAACTCTCTTTTTATGCATATGTATAGATTTAGCAACATCAAGAAAGCTCAGTCTGATGAAAACTTAATGGATGAAATGTGTCACAAAAACCTTTACAGTTTGTCATATATATATATATATATATATATATATATATGTTTCATTAAATAATATAGACAAGTATTGTCGATTTATTTTATGTAAATTCTTTTCATAACGTCTGATAAGCTTAATAACCTTATCATTAAACGAAGAAAGAAAATCACAATATTGATCCATATTTTTTAATCCAATCTAAACTTTCGGCTTATATAAGCCATTATCAAAGATGTCAATTACTGTACAACATATTAAGCATTATACGGACAAGCCAGTGAGGATAGTCTGTGATTGTTTACATGGATGATTTCCAAGCAACGATAAACACGGGCATATAAGATGCTACAAGCAAAAAACACACCGCAGCTCATGACATCACACATGACCACGCGAGAGTGAATTTGAGAACTATTAAGTATGGGAAGCCATTGGTATAAACCAATGGCTTCTGTTACCAATTATAGACAGTTAAGGATATTTGTAAAGATTCCATAGTTAATTTTATGTATATATATATATATATATATATATATATATACACACACATATATATACATCTTTACTTACATCCACTCTATCTCTGATTACTTTTTACCCATAAATATAGCATAACATTAAATATATCATATATATATATATATATATATATATATATATATATATATATATATTATTATAAAAAATTATAACATAAGTATATTTATAAAATCACTGTAAAAAATAGATTTTGTTTGAAGACTGAGGGTGTGAATCAAATGATTATTTTGAAGACTAGTGATTTTATAACAACTTATGTTATAATTTTTTTTTATAAATAATAATATATCTGCTCTACTTTTGTATTGAGCACTCTTTTAAGAATAGTAATTGTTGGTTATTGAAATTCATTCTGTATATACCAATTATATACTTATATATATATATATATATATATATATATATATATATATATATATATATATATATATATATATATATTTCTAAAGAAGTGATGACTTTTATTTATTAATCCAACTATTTTATTACTTAAAAATTCTTTTTTAGTGGATACTCATATTTGTGCAGATGCTGTTCTTATTTAGTAAAGAGTATATTTATTTATTCAGGCTGAAGGATGAAGATAAATTAATACGCTGTTTAATATATATATATATATATATATACTATTTAAAATTTGCTATCTTTATGTTAATGTGGGATGACTGCTATACAAGATCTGCCTATTTAATATTTCATGAGATTTTTCTAATTTTAAAATAAGATGTATATCAGGATCAAAGGCGACAAAAACGGAATGTGCCTTCTTATTGACATGGCAATTCCTGCTGATTGGAATGTATCTTTAAAGATCTTCAAAAAAAACTATCAAAATACAAGGATAGTGAAGTGGAAAAAATGTGGCACATGTGGGCATCAATAATTCCAGCTCTCAGATTGAGTGGAAAATGTTCTGATAGACTCATTGGAGGAATCCTTGGTAGTGCATGCCTTAAAGAAAAACAAAAAAATTGTACTCACAAGCACAGTTCTCACATTACAAAGACCTTTATCTATGCAAAATGTGTGTGATTTACGTTTTTGTTTTTTTTATAAATGAACAGTAGAAAATTTCATGAGGCCATTTCTGACCTTAGGTCTCTGGTTGGGACCCAGAAGAATATGTGTATACAACAGAAACTAAAGGAAATAGTAATAATGATGATGATGATGATTACTATTATTATTATTGGTTATTATATTTTAGCTAAAACAGAATGATTATGCCAAATTGGATTTAAATATCTCAACAAATTTTTTGATACTTTTACACTTACCTGTTTCCGTGTCAAAAGTAATAAAATCTTTTTTCAAGGAAAAAATTTTCTTTTATCATAATATAAAATAAAAGGTCATATTAAAAAGAAAGCTATTGTAATTAAAAATAATAACAAAATGTTTGCATTAATTTATTTGTAATTAATTTCAAGTCATTTCTTTTGTCTGATTGACAAAGAAAAATGAAACCAGAAATTAAAATTGTAAAAAATTAAAATTGTCTTATTAGTTGCAAAGAAAAAAGTTAAAAAATAGTCATGCAAAAATTAGGAGAAATATCGACTACAAATTTCTTTTGATTTCATTTGATTGAATTTATGAAATTTATATTTGGTTAGATTAAAAATTGATTGTAATCCCAATGTATTCATATGAAGTCTGTCTGAAAAGTAATGGGACTGGTTTCACAAACAATTTATTTCAATTCCAAACAACAGACTACATGGTTTCCCCTTCAGAGTACCCCCCCCCCGAGTCTAATACACTTTTCCATCCTTTGCCATGTTTCTATGCATCACTGGAAGTATCCTTCTTAGCTACACCTCAGCTGCATCATTATGACTCACTTCATGGCCTCCACACTTTCAAAATGAGTCCCCTTATTGATCCCTTTGTGCTTGGGAAAAAGAAAAAAATGTTACACAGAACAGGATCAGGTGAATAGGGAGGTTGTTCCAGTATGGAGATATTCTTTTCAGCCAAGAATTGTCGGATGTTCAGGGCATTGTGAGCAGATGCAGTGTCATGGTGAAGTGGCCACAATTTATCCTGCCACAACTTTCATCCCTTCTTGTACACTGAGTGAAGCAAACACTGCAGGATCTCTTTGTAGACTTGCTGATTGATCATCTGGCCCTGTGGCAAGCACTCACTGTGGACAATGCCTCTCACATTGAACAACGAATAAGTCCCGTTACTTTTCAGTCAAACCTTCTATATTATGAAAGCAAAGAGTCAGTTACTAATATTGCTGAATTTCAAATATCTAGACACTTATAAGCAGTAAATACATTTTCCTGCTCAAATATTATGATTTATATGTGGACAACAGAATGGTTATCAATATGGAAAGTGGAATCAATGAACAGAGTTCAAATTCTGGTCTAGACATTTTCTTTTTTTTTAATCATTTCACACCAAGCAAGGCATTAATGCCACTAATACGTAAATGGTTACTGGGAGTGAAATAGAATGTGAAGATGTTAGTGAGGAAAAAGAACAATAAAAAGAACAGGATTCAGGAAGACAGAAGAGGAAGGTTGATGGTGCATTTAAATTTTTGAAGATTGTAGGTGTCAGGAAAGTAAAAAACTGGAAAAGACTTCTACAGGTGAGAAGTGTGAAAAAAAACTATTAGAATAGAACTTAAGGTTGCATCTATTTCAACACCAAAACAGACTTAGTTACCAGTCTAGTAGTACACTTGTATTCATGCAGTCAAGGTACCAAGGAAGAGAATAATATTTACTTTGAATAATACAAAAATGTGGCACAAAGCCAAAAGTGGTGACAGGGGAAGGCTGGTCTTCAGTCAGTCTTATTTTAAACTTAGCTAGCCACAATTACTGACTCAAACATACTGCAGTATTCCTTACACCAAAACAACAAATTCTTACTGACCATAAAGCCACCATAATACCTTAAAGTTTCTATGTAGTCATAATTAGTTCCCATATGTACAATTTGGTGGAATGAAAAAAAAAACATTTAAAAATTAAAACGTTATGAATATTTACAAAAAATACAAATTTATAGAAGAAACTAAACAAAATAGCAAGAAGGAGATTTCTTGAGAACAACTGCCATGAAAATATTTATAGAAAACACAAAGGGAAGCCATGTTCTGACTCTATCATAGTTTTCTCTTTCATTAACATATTCCATTGATTTTATTTGTTGCAGTTGCCCAAACTCCTCATGTAATATAGTTTCTGTTATTTGGTTCAATTCTATCTTTGTGATTCTGTAGCACCAGTCCACATGGTTTGAATAAGAATGGTCCTGTCTAAGATCTACTGGATTCATTTGCAAAATGCTTATACACAGCTGACTGTTTCAATATTTCTGAATGGGTTTGGTACCATGCATGATATACATATGAGAGATTTTAGGTTAAATTTTTGTAGCAACGTGTGGTGTTGAGTGAAACTACTCCTAACACAGTCTATTCTATATTTTGTTTCTTTATCTCCTCTACTAAATTTGTTATAACTTATTCATGCACCAAGATATTGGGAGCAAGGACGAATACAACTTTTCCAATGACAACGCTTAATTTTTGAAAGTCTTATCTCATGAAGTTATTGAGAGGCAAAAATGAGAGAAACTAAAGATAAGGAGAGATGTCATTGAAGTAGATAGGTACACCTATCTCTTGGTTCATACTCCTTTCCAATTTATTGAACAGGAGTAGAGGTTTATCCTTTGTTCTTTGTTTAAGGTTGGGTTTCCAGTTCCTTCTAAAGTCTTTTTCATTCTCTTTTACTTTCCATAGTCCTTTGCATCTAAGTGGCATTCACTTTTCTTGGGATATATTGATTAAAAAAAAATCATGATTTGTGATATTTTATGTTTTTCAAATAAAAACAAGAATGAATAATTAATGTTGTTCTTTGGATGAGATTAATGATTGATGACATGTTACTTTTATTCTGTTGACATGAAAATCTATTTTCTTTTTCTTGAGGCAATCAAAGGAGGGAGCAATATGAACTCCTTCAAGATGTAGGTGATCATGGCTCTCCATAACTTTCTATTCTTTGTAGCTCTCAACATGGTTTGTCTTTTGAAATAAAGTAGAAAAATACAAACAACAAAATATAATTAAAAAATTTTTATGATCAATGAATAAACTGGGAATTTTCAAATAATGTATAAAGTTTTAGGATAATGTCCTAATTGGCTTTTCTTTCTTTTTTTACAAGGTTTATGCAATATCAATTACTTCTAGTCTGCTGACACAAAATCTATTTTCTTTTTCTTGTCAATCAAAGGAGGAATTAAGATGAATTTGGTACCATGCATGATAGCTATATGACAGGTTTGATCTGATGTGGCTATTTAAGAACATGAGTTCTAAGATTAATGTTTCAGTTTTGGGACCTCTTGTGGTATTGTACAAAACTACCCCAAGTGTAGATTAGTCTATGTTCAATTTTATTATTTCCTCTGCTAAATTTGTTAAAATCTGATCCATGCATCTATTTGAAGCATTTGGTATTTCAGTAAAGTGGATGAGAGGACAGAAAACTGGATGCTTTCTTCCTTAATAAGGTAAATTTCATTATTATGTCTCATCTGGAATAAGAGAAAATGTCAAATCAGAATCATATGATTCTTATCTTTTGTTGGTGATCACAAAAGTTAAGCAACTTCATGTTTAGTCGATACCTAGATAGGTGACTGCTTGGAAATACCAAGTATGCTTGGATGTGTGAGTGACAGCATGGATAATGGCTGGGAATTGTTAATCAAAGAGCCAAGTTCCAATTCCTGTTGGGTTCATTATATTCACTTATGTGCAAATACCCTTGGGAAAGGTATGACTACACCTCATTTCCCTCCCATCTATGGATTAATTAGTAAGACTCATATCACTAAACCATTATTGTCTCAAAATAAATTCTTACAATTGAAAAAATGTTTTCTGGCTTTAAGTAATCTGCGATGGGTTGATAACCCATAGAAAAGGAATCAATCAGTTATGAAATTCAAAATATCTGACTTAAGTCTCCATTATAGAATATTTGTGCTTTATTCTAATCAATGTGTAACTGATATAAATACTAATTATAATCTGTGACTAATGGTCATTACAGAGTGTGACAAGCTAATTACTCAGTGAGATAATTATTTGTACTCAAGCATATATGGACATATTCCAGCTTCTGCTATCTTGAGACATACACTAGATGTGTTATTCCTTGTTGAGCTGTGGAGAAAGTTTTATGTGTTCATGTTATACCGTTGGCAAAAAATGAGTTGAAAGAGATTTGGAGCATCAAATTAACATCAAGCTTTGTGTGAAAATTTGAAAAGTGCTAATGAATGGTAAACATGTAAGGCAGATTATGGCAAGAGACGTGCAATAAAAGGAAGAGAAAATTCATCTTGGTGCACTCAAATTAATTGCACAGAGTTACTAAATATGAATAGGAAACATTGCAGTAGATTCTAAAATTAGATTTGGGAATGAGAAAAATGTCTGCAAAGATGTTGCCTGAAATCTTAACCATTTAATTTCTGGAATGGCCTGCAATGTTTGTTTACCTGGTTACTATTAGTTGCTGTGTCACCTTCAAAGTAAAGATGAGAAGAACATTTATTTTCACAAGGCCATTTCAGGAATTAAATTAATATACTTTGTATTTCAAATCCAATTCATAAAAATATATTCTGAACAAACTATTATGATACATAGGTTTCAACCAAGACATTAAAATCTTCATTTATATATATATATAAGATTGGTGTAGACAGAATAAAATTCCAATAATAAAAAACACTATTCTTAAAAGAGTGCTCAATACAGAATAGAGCAAATATTATTTATTCAAAAATGATAGCATAGTGATGTTATAACATATTTATACTATATATTTTTATATATATATATATATATATATATAAAGCATTGGACAGCCATTTCATCCTATATTTGGGACTTTTATCAGCAGTACGTTTCCACTATCAAGAATTCAAAACCCGGACAGTTATGTTATCAGGCAAATATCATACCAACTGTTCTAATGGGCCTCAGTGACAAAGAGGTAGCAAATCAGATTTGATATAGTGCCACTCGATCACATATTCTGTGATGGAACTCATCCAAGTTTCTCTTTTACCCATAGGACTGTGCCCCCACGAGCCATGACTACTATCTCCAAGCTGCTCCATCTAGTGCATTAGAAACTGGTCCAAGCAAGGATATACATATGATGAAGGCTGGAGAGCACAATGACCAAATTATGATAACAACAAAAAAATGAGGATAATAGTGTGATTTTAAATAGTGTAAATAAATACTTACATTTATTTTCAGTCTAATGTCCTCAGCAATGGGGCGTTCTTACCAGTATTTATTAGCATTCTCTTTCTAAATATGGTGTCATAGATCTTTTGTTTGAAGACTTTAGGTGCAGACATGTAACTTGCCTTTGTTTCTTCCAGCAGAAAACATGACTGTTAATGGAACTAACATTAGGATATATTGGATTCTTATGATTAGCCTAAGAATTCAAGAAATACATTTACTCTATCAGTGGCATGAACTTATGCTTTGACTATCAATACTTTTATGCCTAACAGATTATTTTCATGTTGGAAGAACCAAATGAAAACCATCTCAGCCAGCCACTTAATGCCAGTGTGTGTTTTACCCGCCTGTGTGTTCTCTATTTCCTGTAGTTTATTGTGTAGGCTGTGATGAGACATGACAAGATTATTTCTTGCCGATTAAAAGAGGTAAAACACATCATCCAGATGTTACAAGAACCGGTATTTTGTACCAGGAGAAAGATCCAATAATAAACAGTAGCAGCTGTTTTTATTTGCATTCTGATCAACATTAAGCCTCTTTAGTGACTCCAGAGGTGGTTTCCATTCTCTGGCAAAAGGTGAGGAGAGTACTTTTTTTTTCTATTTCAATATCCTATCTCTAGAGAAGCAACAAGCAGGAAAATTCTTTTTATTCTGGACACAACCTGCTGAAATAATCTCAATTTTACAAGTACACAAATACAATGATAACAGAATGAAAAATACTTTCACTGGTTCCCAAACTGCATGAATTTATACATGCTACTAGGTTGGCATCTTGATCCCTCCCTTTCACTGTTGAAACGGCTAAATGTAGCCATCTCTTCTACTCCAACAGCTTCTTATCTCACACCTACCGTCAGTGGAACTCCCTTTCTATCACTTATAGCTATAATCTTCAAATATTCAAATATAATGTCAATCAACATCTTCTGATGCCTTGACATTGATCCCTATCCTTCTCTTTATCCTTTTCCCTCTTTACTCTTACTTTCACTCTCTGTAACCCCTTGTGTGCTAGAGGCAATCTTGCCTTGCTTGGGGTGATTTGCTTAAAAAAACAAAAAAAAAAAAAATTACTGTAGGACATCCATCATAAATTTGTTCAAATAAAATTGATCTGTTGTAGTCCAGAAGTAAACATCAGAAATTGTACAATGATTTATGTGAAAGTCAGTTCCTGTACTGCTCCAGTAAGTATCTGACTCATGTTATCCTCTATCATTATAAGAGCCAGATCAGGCCTAAAATGGAGTACTGTTGTTATATTTGAGTGGGACCTGACAAGTCATCAAGTCTTGATATATTTCAAAAGCATCTCTGGATCCTTGTGGATGACAAATTATTTTCCACCATCCAAAATCTCTCTCTCACAAGTGGGATTTGGAGAGTCTCTCACTGCTTTCTGGTTACTACCATGGAAAGTGCTTGGACAAACTACATTTCTTGGTTCTGCTAGGTCTAACTAGAACCTGCCATGCCACTTACATAGAAGAAAACCACCCTCCATATTCAATTAGCTAGAAGCAAGTTCCACTCAAACAGCTTTTCAGGTCTAGAGTTAACCATTATCTTCTCCTCCTATCCATATAAACTACCCCTTAACATAATGCTCTACCATGAGTGGCTTTGTACAAGAAGAATATTACTGCAAAAAAAAGGAAAAAGTCACTCATTGAAAAACTATACTTTCTTCGCTATGAAAGTAGTTTCAGTGTTGATGACTTCCAACTTGTTCTCAATAGTAAAAAAACAAATATAAAATAAGAAATCATTTCAAATTGTATCATTATAATCAAGTCTATAAGATATGTTCAAATTCAAGTCAAGTTTGTTACATTCACTTTCACACAAATCTCCTTGAGAAAGATAGGGATACAGACTTGGCTCCTTCAGCCTTGGTTGGTAACCAGTCTAGAAGAAAGACAACTCAGAATTCAAAACTGGATGGGGATTGGTCCGGCAACACTATCCCAGGAAAAACTTATGTTATTTTTATTTATTTGGTTGAGTTAGCGTGAACATTCATCAGTCTATCATGCCATCCATCATGGTCCTGCATCAAGGTCAGAAGGTCATTAGGGTGGCATTCTGTGTCATAACATAGCTGGTCAATGTAGGTGGTTGCTGGTCTTGCTTCATGGCTAGGTGTTCAGAGCAGTCAATCAAGTGCAGGTTCCATTGCAAATCAAGGCTTTTAGTTTGTCTTGCTCACTACTTTTAAAGTGTCCTTCAAAGCATATTCTATATTCATATATGACAGTAGAAATATCAGGGACAGGTCCATAGAACAGTGATTTAGTTAGATGTTGTCTCCATGAGATGGTAAGTATAGCTCTTACCATCCAAAGGATGGTTCCATCAAACTTAGACTGAAGGCTTTTAGTTAATGTCCAAACAATGGCACCATACTTTAAAATCACCTCTACAGCAGCTCAAAATAGATCATCCATGATTCTGTTGTGCCAATCATTAGTCCTCAATTGAGGTCAGAAGGTCATTGGGGTAGTATTAGGGGTCATAAAATAACTGGTCATTGTAGGTAGTTGCTGGGTGACCAACCTGTCTTGTTCCATGGCTAGGTGTCCAGAGCAGTACATCACTGGTGAGTTCTTGTTTTGCTCACCAGCAGTGTCCTGCATTCATGTAAACACAGGGATGGGTCCTTTCTGCATTTGTCCAAGAGCATAGCTCTCAGCATTGCAGGTTCCAGAAATAGAATCAGGGAAGGGTTCAAAATAGATCATCTATGATTTAGTTGGATGTTGTCCTCCAGTACATGTTATAAAATAAGTATAGCTCTCATCCTCGGACATAGTTCTCACCACCTCCTGCAAAGCATATTCTGCATTCATGTAAGAGATCAGGGATGGGTCCATGTCTCATTTTCAGAAGAAAATACTCTAAAAAAAAATCTATCAAGCTTAGACTCTAGAGTTTTAGTTAATGTCCAGAGATAGTGGCTCCATACATTAAGATTTACCTCTACAGTAGTTTCAAAGAATCCTTGCTTGAGGTTGTCTTGTAGATCAGATTTCTAGATTAGTTCCATTTTAGAGAGGAGAGATAAAAAAGAGAGAGAGGGAATTATAAAATATGAATGAACAAACTGTTTACACTAAAAAAAAAAACAAATGTAAAGAACTAGCTCCTTTGGAGGGCTCTTGAGGCCTTCATCACAATAAGGAGCAGTAGATGTTATAGGCAACAATAAACTACAGAAGAATACAAAATTGATCGCTGCATTTAAATATTGCATTAATATTTAAGCTTACCTTTTAAAACTTCAATGATAATTCTTCTGCTGCCACTTAAGTTAATAACACTTTGATGTTTGTTCCTGGACAAACAATTATTTTATTTCATGGGTGACTTTTGCTAAATTTTTCAATTAATTTTGGTTATTCCTAAATCTATTTTCACATTATAAAAATTGTTATAATACAAAAAATTTTTTGCAAAAAATCACGTGCAAAAATTGCTGAAAAAATCACAATAATGAAAATTTCAGAATTGTGGGTCCAGATCCGGTCTGGAATATTTTTAATTTGCCGACAGAGTTGGCCTGATTTCAAAATAGGATAATATGTTGGGCTACTGCTTCTAGAAATAAAGTTGAAAACATGGACAATTTTATTTTGAAACACTGTAATTTGAGAATGGTAATTTTTTCATTTGAACATGAGCTATTGAAAGTTAGAAAGTTGTGTCCCTTTTTAATTGTTTTTATCAGTAGAAGCCAAGATGGTGGAATCCAAAAACAATAGCAGTAATGAAAACTTCAGAATCAAAAATTTCAGGATTGTGGTTCTAGATCTAGCCTAGAATGTTTTCAATTTGCTCACAGAGTCGGCCTGATTCTAAAATGATATGATATCTTGGGCTAATGATGATTATAAAATGAAGTTATGTCCATTCCACTATTTTATATAAAAGCTTATTCATTAACATTTGCACAAAACTTTTTTTGAGTTACAGAGAATAGTTTTATTACAAAGAATCATCATCATTAGTCCCTTGACTGGTTCAATCCTCGTGGTTGAGGATGTAAAGGCAGAAGAAATAGCCACCTCCCTCCAGGATTATCTGTTAATGGTGTCTCTCAGGAGTTCTGGCATTGACATGTCTGTCCAGTCTTTGATGTGATCTGACCAGCTTTTGTGTTGCTGTTATCACTTGCTTCCACCTTTAACATTGCCTTGCATGATCGTCTTGCAGAGGTTGTTATGCTGTGTGACGTGGCCAAACCATGGCATCTTCCGACACTTATTTGCAATGAAAAGAGATTCCTGTCAGTCCACAAGACTTTTGACGAAGAGGAGCTTTCTCAAGTATTTATTCTCACAACACCTGGATTTTTTTTCTGTCTCAACATGGAACGTTCAAGTTTCACACCCATAGAGGAGCATGGGGATATGATCAGCTGCAGTGGTTATCGTGATTCATGTACAGATTTCTGCATCACTGGTGTCATCTTTTGACAGAGTTTCTTCCAAGTATTTAAGTGTAATCAATACTGCATAATGAGAATCATTTTCAAGCAATCTTCAAACCATCTATCACTACTGGGTTTGATATATATGCCTGGGTGATTAAGAAAAATAGGGGAAGGAGGAAATTGGCCCTTCCATTTATTTTGTTTAAGGCTAATTCTTTGCATCATTTATCATCTTGAACTTTAGGTATTTATTTATTTTTAATTATTTTTTTCTTTGTAAATTTAATTTTATTTTTTATGAGATCAACTAACAAAATCATTCTTTGCTTAAGATTTGGATTTTTTTGTGTAGTAAAGTACATTGTTCTAGTTCCATGTCTCTTCTGGATGTCTCAGTTATCTCCCTTTAACTCAATTCTCCAACATTCTCTTCATCGCTGCTGTAGCTAGGTATTGAACTCACAACACTTTGGGTCAAGTCACTGGATCTAACCAACATTTTTATCCACTGGGTCATGTGTCCTTGAGGACATCAGTGTACAAACTTATAACTTAATGCCTCAGTAACTATTTTACCAGAGCTCATATTGCAATTTTTGCTGTTATTATTGCTTTTCTCTGGCACTCCTTATTACTGGTTCCCATATTGTATTCATTTCTAAGCTTGGTCGGGTCAGGAGATTTTTGTGGCCTAGCATATGTGCTGATTCCTTAAGTTTTTGCATTTTTCAGTGGTGTTATCTGTCTATTATTTCAACTTCATCTCACAGAGGACAGTGATCTCCCTTTTCCCTCCATATGTGGTCAGATATGCCTGATTTTTCTATTTCCCCCTTGTGTTACAGCTTTACAATGTTCTTGCAGTCTTACCTTAAAGGACATCTTGTTTCTCCTTTATATTTCTTACCACATCTGCACAGGATGATTTTCACACAGTCCTTAGCCATGTTGTCCTCTATATGAGTCTTACTTGGAAGAAGTATTTGCAAAGTGTTGGATCACTTTTGAAGGCTGGCCTGATATTATATAGACCATAGATCTTTTGTACTTTTTCCGATAATCCCTTCACATAGCGTAGGCAGACTAAAGCAGTTTTCTGCATTGTTATCTTCTTGTATCCTTCTATCCCAGTTTGTGGGAGATGCTGCCATTTACCCAGGTAGTTGTTATACCGACCATTTTTTGTTCATATGTCTCTGGATCACCACTCATGACTTTTGCTCAATGTAAGCAGCATACGATCCCTTTCTTTACACTGTACGGGTTGTGGGAATTGAAGTTGAGGTATTGTTCAGTGAATGTTGGCTTGCAGTATATGGATGTCTTGAACCCATGCTCTGCTTGAGATATTAGTACATCCAGTAATGCAAGTTTGTTGAAATTTTCTCTCTCCATTGTGAACTGTATCAATGATCTTATTGAGTTCACATGGTCCAGTATTTCCTGGTGTGGCCAGAGTATGAAGGTGTCATCTACATATCTCAGCCATTGGGTTGGCTTTAGTGATGTGGATTTAAATGCCATTTCTTCAAAGTATTCTGTGTATATGTTTGCCATTGCTGGTGATAATGGTGAGCCCATTGCTAATTCTTCATCCTATCAATATATGTCTAATCCTATTCCGAAGTGTTTTTTGTGTACAGAAAGTTAGCATCTTTATTAGGTTATCTATTGGTAAAATGATCTGTTCTCCTAGGCATCAGTTCAAGGCCAGTCTCCTTGACTACCAATAGTGCCTCCTCTGTGAGTACTTTTGTGAACAAACTCGCCATGTCTAGGCTCACTATCTGGCTAGATTGGATGGGAGGATCTTTGATTATTTCCATGAAGTGGGTAGAGAGTTGGACATATGAAGGTGACTTTCCTATTAATAGGTCAATTATATCTACAAAGAAAGAGTGTGGCACACAGAGCCTTGGCAGCTAACAATTGACCTGAGTGGAATACCATCTTTGTGAATTTTAGGGAGACTGTATATGTGAGTTAGCTTGGTGTAATGCTGCAACAACTACTTGTATGTCTCAGGTAGGAAGTAGTCCTTGTTCTTTATTTTACAGTATCTAACTTTTCTAATGAGGTTTTCCAGTTTTTCTGTATATTTCAATTTCTCCATCCCTGCAGTCACATTGCCTTTGTCAGCTGGTAGTATGATGATGTTTCATGATGTTTGATTTGGGCAGCTTGACTTTCTCCAGTAACTTTCCACCTTAGTTCATCCGCCCAAACCTGAGGGATATTCAAGTCCTATTTCCTTGATTTGGGCAATGATGTCCAAGTACTGGTATCTGCCTATTGGTGGTGGCAAAGTAGAAACCCTTGTTTAGTACTGACTTCTCAAATGCACTCAGCTGATGCTGACTGATATTGATTGCTACTTTCAGGATATTTTTATCTTTAACGTTCCCCTTTTTATTGTTGCAGAAAGATAATTTTGTATTTCCATATTGTTTCAGAGAGTCTCAGGGCATCTTCAGTTTTTCTTTTTATTTCACTGATGAAATGTCAGCTCTTATCATTGGTTAATGTCAAAGTATAAGTTTGAATTTTATGGTGTTAGTATTCCTGTTTATTACAAAGGCATGACATTTAAATACTATATATTTAGGCAGCAAGAATTGAATGAATTAAATTTTATTATATACAAATGACAAGGTTTGTCTGTTTAATCATATTGTAGTTTTACAATTTTCAAATAACTTGTTGCTCATCACAATCAAATTTTGAATTGAATTCTTGGTACCTACATTTATATATATTATATATATATGTGTGTATATGTATATGTGTAATTTATAATCTTCATTATATATATATATATATATATATATTTAAATTTATATTTTTATATATATATATATATATATGCATATATATATATATACATATGCATATATATACATATATATATATATATATATATATATATATATATATATATATATTAAGACATATTGCATTGAATAATTTAGACAAGTTTTGTCTACTCATTTTTAATATGATCATCTCATATTCATGGACAAGTTTCTTAGTATCCTTATTAAAGGAAGATAGAAAGTTATCATATTGATGCATATTCCTTTATTCTGAGTACTTTTGACATTAGCAAAATGTCATCTTCAGAGCTATGTATTATAAGGGAGTTGCATTTATCTGATAATTAATTATTTTGTTTGTGAACTGAAAAATGCTTAACTTATGTTCTGTACAATTTTTAAATTTTATGATGTAAGCATACTTGTGCAGTAATGTCAAGGGAGGTAACTAAGTTATTAAGATAACTATTTAAAAAAAACTATTTAAATGGATTAGTCAAAACTTGAACTATCTACTGGAAACATTTTAAAACATTTGTGCAGTATTCACACACACACACACATATATATATATATATATATATATATATATATACTAATACTTGTTTGGTAAAAAACCTCAACAAAACAAATTGGTAACCTAGGAAAAAATTTGAAATAAAAAGAAATAACTAAAAACATCTGAACAAGGCGGATCTATCTATCTATCTATCTATCTATCTATCTATCTATCTATCTAATTGTGTATTTGGGCAGCAATCCTTCTTTAAATAAGTTTCATTAAATATGCCTTACAAGCTACTGTGATTAAGCTTTTTATTTAATTTTTCTTGTGTTCATATAAGTGATTTCTTTTTTGGACATAAAGTGTGTAAAAATTGTTCAGAATGTTCTATATATAGGAGTATATATATATATATGAGTGCTTTCAGCTATTCTACTATTCTATCATTTTCAAGGTTGTTTTTTATTTTCAACTTAATGTGTAGATTTTTATATATATGTTTCTAGAGTGGTGGGAATGTTTTTATGTGGCTGTCTTCATAGTTGATGTTATAGAGTGTTGGCTTTTTCTTTTTATTATTAGTCCTTATTTTTAGTTTTTTTTGTACATGTGAAGGAGGCAATTATACTTATTACATGTAATATATTTTCATTGTATGTTGCCAATGGAGTTTGATAGGTTTCCGTGTGTGTTTAAATGAGTCCTAATTGAACTATGGTCAGAGAATTGAACTTATGGTCAGAGAATTGTAAAATGTGATCAGTCTTCTTTAAAAAGTCAATTTTAAATTATATTGCTTCTCTGTAATATATGTCCAGTATATATATATATAATTATTTTTATTCATAAATAAGTATGGATTGATCAAAATAGGAACACTTGTTCTTTCAAATGGTGGAGAAAATAAATTTTAAATTATATTAACGATCCTTCTCTGTAATATAGAATAATCCAATCAGAAAGATTCAAAAGCTTATCTATTATCTATTTATCTTTTAAATCTCTCTCTCTGATAAAATTTAATATTATATATAAATATATATATGTATCTATGTTTATATATATTTGAAATTATAGATATCCATGTATATATTTTTTACTAAATGAATATGGTCTTAAAAAATGTGGGTATACATGTTGAATAAATTTACGAAAAAAGGAGACGTGAAACTAACACTTTACACACACACAGTTAATGTGGGAGAATACACATAGACACCAATATATAAATTTCTATATATCTTAAAGAATAATAAAATGTTTAAAATAATATTTTATTGCAATAAAAATATATATGTTAATCATTTTATAATACAAAGTAAGTCCCCATATATATATATATAGCAAAAACAAATTAATACACATAAAAAAAAATCTATGTTTATATTTATATAGATATCCCTAAATGTATATAAATGTGTGGGTATACATGTTGAATAAATTTCTAACTGGGAGAATATGATATATAAATTTCTATATATCAGAATAATGTTTTTATTGCTGTTGTTTTTAAATACAGTAAGTCCCCAGGTTATGACAGTCCCAACCTACAATGATTCGTTGTTATGACGTAATTTCCCTTAATTTTGTTTTGACTTATCCTCTTTTCCTCATATACATAAGGTGACATTTGCCATATTGAATTGTTGTGCATTCACTCTCCTTCATTTGCGTTGTGTTTGTGGAAACTTATTGCTCTTCATTATGGCTCCTAAGTGTAGTTTAACCTCTTCTGATGGTGGTGCTTTAAATGAAGTGAAATTAGACATTGTTAAATGCTCTGACGAACATTAGCCAGTTGCTTATTTGACTGTTGCTTAAAACAGGTACATGTGTGTATACATATTGAGTTTCTCTGTAAGAGATAAGGACATTTTCTTGTTAAACTATAAGTTGGAGAATTCCTGATAAAAAAGATAAACAAACTCACATTTGTTTTTCTTTCTTCCCCAGATTTGCTGCTGTTTCCAAGTAACTGCAAGAGAGACAAGATCTTACGCTTCATCATCTCATCTACTGAGAGCCAATGACATCACTGGCAATAAAT
This sequence comes from Acanthosepion pharaonis, assembly GCA_903632075.3. Taxonomy (NCBI): domain Eukaryota; kingdom Metazoa; phylum Mollusca; class Cephalopoda; order Sepiida; family Sepiidae; genus Acanthosepion; species Acanthosepion pharaonis. The sequence goes on from CAHIKZ030003097.1 coordinate 329,354, forward strand.
ATATAAGCAGCTTAAAACAATTTCATTTTGTTATATAAATATTATTTTCAGTTCATTTCATTATATGTATTATATTTGTGATCCATGTGTTTTTTTTTGTCCTAATTATGTTAACATATGTCATAGAAATAAGTAGTTAACTCCTAGATACTATTGTATTAGCATAGGTGAGTGATGTAAGTACTTAGTCATAGAAAATCATAGGTACTTTCTGAGTTACATGGAAAATTGTGTTAGAATATATTATAGGAACAGAACTCAAAGTCATCAAGACCCTGTGTCTCATTTTCTGACAGTAGAACATCTGTCAACATGAAATGTCATAAGGACCTTGAGGCAAACAGGGAAGCCGAATGAGATTGGCTCGGCTGTATGTCCAGACACAATTTTAAAACTCAAATATAAAAAAAAATTAGCATTCCCACATCTTCATCACTTCTACTCAGTGCATATTTATACTTGATGTTTTATGCTTATATCTCTCCATTCACTTATATAATTCAATAAATAAGAACATTACTTTATTCTGATAAAGTCCTTTTAGAGGTGAAACATGTTGAACAGAATTTTTTTACTCTTTCAATTGCTTCATACACATCTCTATGTATGTGTGGATATAGTTGGGTGTATGTTGCTACTTTTCCGATGCTTTGCATCAAATGGATGTATTCTGAATATAATCTTGTTAATGTGGAAACTAAAGTTGAGGTCACATGAAACAGTCATACTGCACAATTAACCTTTATTGGGTAGAAATATACACAAGTCTAAGTGCAAATGACTTAATGATCAAGTTAGAGGGAGAATCCTGCCCTTCACCCTGGTTGCTCACAACATGAGTAAGTGCAGAAAAGTTCTCATATATATATATTTACACATGCTCTTTCTCTGATATTGAGCACTTTATCCCATAAATATAGCACACCTTAAGAGTATATTTCTTTTTATATATATATATATATATATATATATATATATATATATATATGATTAATACAAATATAAAATGTGTCACTTAGCTGTTTGACATTAAATTTGGCACTTCTAGTCTCAAGTTTCATAGCTGAACGCTTGTGTAACTGTTCCGTCCACTCATCAGGAGATATCAGCAAGTGTCTGCCAATTTTCTTGTTTTCGCTATTTTTATAGTAATTTAAAAAACTCATTTATGGCCTTTTTTTATTAATGTTTGGTTGATTTTTCTTCTTGATATGTGTCTGTGTGTGCATGCATGTATCTATGTGTGTGTGTGTGTGTGTACACCTGTACATGTGCATCAAGCAAAAAATATAGATTTAAGCTATTCTATATTTAGAGGTGAAAGTGCCCAATATCTGGACTGGAGCATATGACATTGGGTGGCAACAGTCTGTTTTATGATTGGACACAACATTCAGGCCTGTAGATTGCATTTAAGTATGAAACAGGCTGTTGATGTTCAGTGTTAACATCAGTATATATATATATATATATATATATATATATATATATATATATATATATATATATATATATATATATATATCAAAAATAAAAAGAAAGAACAGATTTATAATACAAACTTCTTTAGCATTTATTTTTAAAAAACAATGCTCCATACACAGTAGAGCACAATATTATAATTTTTTTTTTAAAGATATGTTACCATCATGGCACAGAAATTACTATTAAATTTTTATTAAGGGGGTGTTGGCTTTTTTGATGAATGAAAAATATAAGTATAATTGTTATGTGGCAAATTGAAAGTCAGTTAAAGTTAAGTGGAGGTTAGAGATTTCTGTCTGTTGATACTTAACTTCCTCACATGTGGACGTGTCATCAAGGCCTTATTTTTATTAATTTTTAAAAATTTTATTTTGAGTTACAATAATTTGGCATTTATATTTATTATTTATTTATTTTCTAGTTTTCTAAAATACTATATTTATTTTATTTACTAATAAACTATGTATGGTATTGTAAAATTACATATTAGAATTAAATTACACATTAATGAATATATTTATAATCAATTAATAAATATATAATTATGCAAATTATGTTTGTAATTAAATATTTTAAGGAAAATATAAGGCAATGTCTAAAACTGTTATTTCATTTCTTTGATTTAATAAATTTTTATTTCTTAGAAACTTAATAATATATAACTTTTCATGCAGGCACAAAGAACATGGGTCATTTAAAGATGTACATGTTCTCATTTTTTAATTAGTTTCCATTTTACTGTTGGTGTTTTATTTGTTTATTTTAAATGCCCAAATGCTTCAAATTTTAAGTTTTGTTTAAGATTTAAGTTTTGGTAATAATATATATATATATATATATATATATATATATATATATGTATATATATATATATATATCTATATCTATCTATCTATCTATATATATATATATATATATATATATATTATACATTAAGCAAAGCGTGAAGCCACTAGGATGCGGGGGGGGTTTGGAAGATTTGGAGCGAGCAGATAGGAGTGATAGGAGAAAGGATGAGGAGAAGGATAGTGGGTAGATCAAGGTAACTGGAGATGTCGGTTGACATTACATTTGAATAGTTGGAGATTATAGCCTTCAGAGAGGTGCGAGGTATGAAGCTATTGAAGTAGAAGAGACGGCTACATTTGAAAGTTTCTACAGTATAATGGTGGGAGCGGGATGCCAGCCTCATAGGGCGCTTGAATTCATGGAGTCTGGGAACCAGTGAAAGCAGCTCGTCAGAGCAGTTACCATGGAAGTATTTTAGAAAAAGACAGAGAGAGGTGACGGCGCGTCTGTGAGAGAGTATATATATATATATATATATATATATATATATATATATATATATATATATATATAATAAAATATAGTTTAATGCATGCTGGATTTATGGGTTGAAGTGCTTAATATCAGGGATAGAGCGTATGTAAATATAATAGAGGGATACTGAAGTTAACATCCAGAGGCAACATTCTGTTTTCATGCTAATAAAATCATCGGAAACAGACTGTTTTCCTCTGACTGTTGACTTCAATGCTCACTTTATATATATATATATATATATATATATATATATATATATATATATATATATATATAAAAGGTGTATATGTATATATATACATATATAAAAATTAAAATTAATGGTTTATTTTAATTTAAATACCTTAAAAGGGAAAATCAAACTCGGCTGTTAGTTCACTGTGGCTGTGTGATCTAAGGCAATCTGTATCAAATAGTGGTTTCTCCTATAATAGGAAACACAGGCTTGAACCCTGTTGGAAAGCACATTTTCTTTATTAAGATTTCTTGAGTGCACAAACTGATAGATGTAATACACACTGTTTAAAAAAATATATATATATATATATATATATATATATATATATATATATATATATATATATAAAGTGAACATAAAGTCAACACTTAGAGGTGACAGTCTGTTTCATGCTAGACACAATCATCGTGGCCTGATGATTGTATCTACCATGAAATTGACTGTCGCCTCTAAGTGTTGACTTCTATGTTCACTTTTATATATATATTTGCTCTATTTCTGATATTGAGCACTTTATTGCATAAATATAGCACATGTTAAGACTATATTTCTTCATATATATCGTCTCTGTGGGTGTTGAGCAAACACAAATGTGCTTGAGCGAGTGTCTGCAATAGGGATTATCTAGCTGCCCTAGTAGACAGTTATCCTGAAATATAAATGGCCAGCTATTATGCATATGATATATTTTGTCAGCAATAATTTTCCCATTCATGTTTCATTAAATAATATGAACAAGTTCAGTCTATTGATATTTTTATTTAGTTTTTCAGATTTTCAAATTTTGTGTTTTGTGCTATCAGATAAATTTGCCAAAATTCTTTTTTATTTTTTTATATTTTCTTCCCGAGTAATTTTGAATGTTGCTACATTCAGTTTCAAGGATTCTTTTGTGTATATTTATGCAACTGTTTTTTTAATTCCGGCATTTTCACATTTGACAGAACCAATTTCAAGTCACTCATGATGATGTCATTTAAACAGTCAAACGGAAACGGTCAATCTGGAATGTGTTTTCTAATTTAATTATACTTATTGTTAAAATTGTCAACTTCAAATAGCCAACCTAGTAATTATAAATCATTAAGATTAGATTCTTGGATTGTATCTTGGATTGTAATGAAAGATAAGGACTTGTATCAGAGTGAGAAATTTTGCACCTATTACATGTCTGTGTTCAGTAAAGTGTAAAATTGAGCAAAGTAGACAAAATTAGGCAAAACTTCAAAAGCTATATAAAAAAAATTATATGTATATAAAAAAGATGCATTAAAGTCTAAATAGGACCTCTTCAAAAGGACCCATCTAATTTAAAAGACCCATTCTAATTAGAGGGTTCCAAATATTTTATTTCAAATTAGTTCAAAGAAGCCCCATTAAATCTGAAAATAAACAAATCTCCTTTGTTCATATATCATTATTTTTACTTAGTTTTTATTAAGAGCCCAAAACTAAAGGTATGTATGCAAATCTGTCACTTATATTTTTTTACGTCAGTGATGTAAACAAAATGATTTTATGTATAATTCCTTTTTAGAAATTAATTTCTTTAAGTTACTTTAGTTCTTCATTTTAAAATGTGTTGTTATATCATGGATATATTAATGCATATAGTGGACCTTGGAGACTGAACAAGAGCAACATATTCCTTTCTCTTTCCAAGAACCCCATAATGCCTTATTTTGAGAGATTTGGCTTCATTTAATATTACATAATATCCAGTTCAACAGCCTACACCTTATTTTTACAGCTTCTTATATTATGGCAACTTTTACATCCTGGTTTCTCTCATTCAATTTACATGTGGTCTGTAGGTTGTCTTCATTAATTCCACTTTCGTACAGGTCAGACAAAGACAAAGTTTCTTACATATTAAGTGAAAATAAACGTCACATCCAGTTATACATTTGATTGTCACCTCTCTTCTGCAGATATAATGTACCAAGCAATATTTAGTAGAAGGGACACAGTACATAGACAATAAAGTGGTTCTCATTCATGACTATAATAATTCAAATGAACCATTTTAAAGAATATGGATGAGTGATCATGCCAGTTTCAATATCAACCCATCAGACTCTTTAGTATCACATTAGCAAAATTGAGTCTATAATCAAGAGGAAGGTTGTTGGCCACCACAAAAGAAACAACTGTCTAAATGACAAACAGTATTGATTTCACTCTTCTAGGTCTACTGCTGATGTTCAGTTATTGCACACTGAATCAATTAGGCACTAGACAATAAATTCATAATTAGTGTAATCACCTTAGGTGTTTGATAAGATGTAGCACATGAGGTGGGTGCTGCATAAACTCTTTAGCTATAGAATCTCTTGAAAGTTTTTTTTTAATTATCAAGTCCTTCTTAATCAGTTTCATTGATGTTTTCAGTAATACTTTCTACTTTATGAATGCTTTCTTTTTTGGAGTCCCTCCATCCTATATCATAATCAGCATCATTACTGTGGGCAATCATGGCTCTCTACAACTTCCTACAAAGCATAATACTAGTTTAAAATATGACATTTTCAGTTAGTTAATCATGCATTTTATCATTTTTGGTCAATGATACTCACGTGAGGCACAGTAAATATGACCTTGAATTGTTTTCAGCCATTTACATGCCATGCATGATACATACTTAGGCGATCATATATCTTTTGATACATGACTGACAAAGCAGATTTTTCTTGCAGTGGGTTACCATTTCTTTCTGTAGTAGACCAGTTGCCATCCAAGGCTATAGAACCCAGTCTGTCCTGCTATTTACCCAGAGCTGGGGGGGAGAAGAAGAGGATTCATACCTTTCCCAAGGTATTAACACTTAAGTGAATGTAATAGATTTGACTGGAATTCGAACTTGGCTCTCCAATTCCTCAATCTGAGCTGCTATCCATTACTCCACTGTGCCTAGTTAGGATTACTTAAAATTTTCCTTATTTACATTTGGACTAATATCCTCATCTCTGTTGCCTACCAGCCTTCTTCAGGGCATCTGTTAATCAGGATAACCTTCAAGGAATTTTAAAATGAGCTATTTATTTAATCTACAGTTGAAAATTGCTCTCTTTCGATGTCTAGGGATATCTTATTTGGTACTTCTCAAATATTGCTCACCCTGTTTCTACTGAGTCTGTACTACCTTAGAAATGGATTGAACTTACAATTACTATGCCACCAAATTAATTAATAATTATTCAATAACTCTCATTCCAGAAATTCAGACAGAAGTTATTTTATTTTACTTTATTCATCCAAATCCAGACAATTCTTGTCTTGTTTAAAAGTATTCTTTACTTTTAAAACAAAATAAAACTTAAGAAATTTCCAAATATTTAACTATTATATTTAATGCCATATTCCTTTAGGTGATCATGGCTTTCTACAAATTCCTTTACTTTATTATCTGGGAATTGCCATGTATCCTTGGCAAAGATAGTAGAGTGCTTTCCAATTGCTTTTTCCACAGTTTGGAAATTAGAATTTTTTTTCTCTTAGACTGGTTGCCAGCAAAAGCTAGAGAACATAGAGTCTAACCTGTTACTTAAGTCATAACTGGGGAAGAAGGTATTGATCCATACCTTTTCCAAAGGCATTAGTGCAAAAGTGAATGCAAAAGATGAGCCTGGATTTTCAACTTTGAACTTTCGATTCCATTTTACATGTAGATATCCATTATATTACCAGTATGTTCTTCCTTTTAACTGTTACCAATTTTGAAAAGAAAAAGGTTATTGGTGCCAATGTATAATTGATATACATTGGATTGATTCCAAGTTATCAGATTAAAAATAGGAAATACCAAAAGTTCTTCCTCATTTGGATCCACATTGTTTCTTAACTTCATCGATGACTTTCATCAGCTTCCATCTAAGTATTTATAATGATGACACAGCTATTTACCCATTTCTTCAAAGCAAGTTTGACAAGTCTGACAAAATAAAACTGATAACTGTTCTCGAATCAGTGGTTAGGTGCGGTAAGAAATAGCTTGCAAATTTTAATACCTCCATAACAAAAATGCTCTCTTTTAATCACCGTAAAGAACTTTTTCTTCCTTCATCATTATGGCTGATGCTAACCTCCAGGAGAGAAACATGAAATGACATGAAATGGAAAGGTTATATTGAATCAGTTGCTGAGTCTTGTTGTTAGGAAGGTTGGTTCACTTTGTTGTCTATGGCGATTTTTCTTGTCAGAATCCATCTTGCATATTTATAAATCTACCATTTGTCTGTGTATTGAATATTGTTGCCATGTATATCTCAAGATTCTTGACAAAATATAAAGAAGGGTGTGTAATATTATTGATACTGACCTGGCATTTTTACTTTAGTTACTTTCTCACTGATGTGATGAGGCTTCCCTCTGCCTTTTCTACAAATATTTTCATGGCAACTGTTCTGATGTGCTTTCCTCCTTCATGCCTTGACTGCATGAAATTAAGCATGCTACTAGAATAGCAACTGTTAAACTAACTACATGCAACCATATGTTCTGTTTTAATAGTTTATTTTCTCACACTTCTTTCTCATCCATCACCATCTCTCTTTTAATTTCTTGCTTCCATTCTATTTACAATGTTCAAAAATTTAAATGCAATACCAATCATCATCATCTGTCTTCTTTTATTTTCCTTTCTCTTCACTACTGTATTTTCATTCTCTTCCACTCCCAGTAACCCCTTGCATCCTAGTGGAATTATCACCTTGTTTGGGGTGAAATGATTGAAAAAAATGCTTTTCATAATAAATTTTTAAAGATGAGTTGCGTATATAAATTAGGACAAATATAAAAATGCTAATCTTTGACTCTTTGAATTGAATTCAATACATTAACCATAAAGCCATCACTGATAACATTCCTTCATTATCATGGCAGTTGCATTTCATGTTCAGTTTTCAAAAATTTATATAAATGAAGAAATTTTAGATTTGGAAAACAAAAGAACTTTAATGTATAAAAGTATAAAAAGAAAGCAAAACTTTTAATGACAAAAAAAAAAAGGAAGGAATCTTTTTAAAAGATAAATTTTTGAAACATTCCAGTGAAATATTCCTGCTTTGTTTTGAAGTCTCCTCTTTTTCATTTATCTGAC